>PVJH01002098.1:0-179533 GCA_004026705.1 Nesogale talazaci | reverse complement strand
CATTGGGCAAGGACAAGCCTCGCAGGAAGCAGAGGAGGAAATGTAAGCCTCCTAACGCAAGATGGATTGGCACCAGATTGGGGGGCTCAGGCGCAGAGACGGTGGGGAGGATGGTGTGGGGCAGAATTGCGTTCTATCCGGTTGCACACAGGGTCATTGCGGGTCAGAACCGACAGACTGGAGCCTCACAACAACAGCAAGAAGCACAGGGCTTGAACAATGGCAGTGTCCTGTGTTAGACACTGGTCAGCTGTATGAGACCGCTGCCTGATCTCTGGGAGGAGGGTGGGGCTTTGGGCTCCCATCAGGGGCTCTGGTCTTGGGAAATTGGTGGGACAGTTCTGCCCTGTCTGTGGGGTTGCTGTGGGTGGGGAAAGACAGCCTGGGAGTGAGTCTGGTTTGAGAAACTGCGCTTTTGGCTGAAATGTAGGCTGACAGAAGGTGAGCACAAGAGCCTGGCCTGAATGTGAATATTTCTATTTACAACAAAACCCTGTGCTGTTGAGTTGATGCCTACTGAGTGGCCCTATCAGAGGGGGTAGAGTGGCCCCTGTGGGTTTCTGAGACTGTAGCTCTTTGCAAGAGTGGAGTGCCTCATCTTTCTCCCAAGGAGCCGCTGGCTGGTTTGAACTATGAGCCTTGCGATAACAGCCCAGCTTATAACTACTACGCCATCAGGGATAGATACAAAAAATAAGTGTGTATATTATCTGTATTATATAATATGCATCTATTTCATGTGTATGCATACAAATTGATATAATTATATGCACATCTTTATATGTGCATATATATTATGGATATAGAAATATTCAGTACATAAAATATGCTCACCTATACTGTGGCAGTTACATAATCTTCTGCTAATTTTTGAAGGGACAGGGATCTAGTCTGTCAATCAGGTCGAAGCTTGATGACCTCACTTGGAAGCCATAAAGAGATGAATAGCTCACTGGAGGCGGGACACAGACACTCTCTCTATTGTCTTCCTGGTGACAAGACTCACGGAGTTAGGCTAGAGACCTGGAGCTGGAGGAGTCAAATGGAGAACCACATGAGCACTGAGATGCCTCCACTGCCGCCAGATCCACAAGACTTTCCAACCACTGCTTTATAATGTTCCTGAATTTGGTGTCATTGTATGTACTATGTGAATCTGAAGAGGAATTTATGGCCTGGTATGGGACATATTGGCTGATATCAAACTTAGGGACTTGATCTGGACTGGGCTGGGATATTTTCTCCATATACAATTGCTCCCAACTGTAAATCTCTTTCTTAAAAACACACAAAAGCAAAATAAAACATAATGAAATTCCCGCTTAATACACATAACTATACAAAAATTGATGCTTTAAGTACGTAAATAGGAACATATTTTGCATAACTTTAAATTTCTGTAATGTGTATTTTTCTGTAGTTGAATATTTGCATAAATTGTTCAACCCTAAAGCAGAATTTATAGATTTAATCAACAATTTTAAGCAACATCGACATTTAGAAATAATATACTTGTGAATAAATCCTGCTGTTCTCTCATCTTAAGGGCACAATCAATATCTGCCATTATTGTTGGCCCCATTTTTGCATTGATTGTTCCATCTGAATTTTTTCAAAATCATTATTTTCCAAGAAAATTCTAAAATTTTCCAGGGAAATACTTCTTACATATTTTAGCACAGACTTTTGTTAATGACTGTTTCAGATATTGATACGTTATTACTATTGGAAATTCTGAATATTTCTGAGTTTTACGTAGGTTTAAATGAAGGAGATTTGCGTACACATATTTAAATACTTAGCAGCCAATTGAAAAGCCAGTGGTTTCACGCTATCAAGGTAGCTTTGTGTTTGGATTGATTGAAGCATGATGTATTTATTGAGTGATCAGAGCCATGGTGAAGCAAAGGCTATTGCAACTCTCTGGTTGCAGTTAATCAGACCAATGGCTCTCTGAAAAACAGACCTGGCAATCTGTCCATATAAAGATTAAAGCCAAGAAGCCCCAAGATTCAATTCTAATCTCTCTCTTGGGTTCACTGTTCATCTAGATTGACGAGAAGGCTTATGATACTGACTGAATGATATGATAAGGATGGTTAGCACCCCTGTGTGCTGGACTTGGATCTGTTCATTGTTTTCAGCATTATCTTATTCAAATAGCTGTTTTTTTATGTGTAAATTTGAGAAATGTTATATTTTTCATCAGCAAAACTTATAGCTTAATTCATTACAGCTGCCCTTTTATCCAGTATTGGACATGGCCAGTCTGATCTTATCATATAGTCTTTCAACATTTGTGATTGTTGACTAATCTCTTTGGCAGGCATCAGATAGTGCCTTTTGTGTTCGACAGGGTTCTCTAGAAAAACAAAACCAGGACACTAGTAATTCTTTTTATATATTTATATAGATAGAAGGATATATAAGATAGGAGCTAAAATTAATTAATCTGTAAGGCAGTACAAATGGGTTGGTGCAACTCACTTCAGGAGACAACTAGTAGACTGGCAGTCCTTGGAGGCTTGGAGTCTGCCGAGTGGTCCTATGTTGAGCAAGTCAGGCTATCCAGCCACAAGCAGCAAACAGCAAAGCAGATCACCAACAATCAGCCAGATGACAGAGTCCGAAAGTCTCAGCTCAAGAGATATATATTCCAGGACTGTGGTGAAGTAGGCTTTGAAGGAACTTCAAGTCACAGCAACACAGTCCACCGATTAGATGTCCCATGGGTAGTGTCCCTCGGAGATCAAGGCTCAAGATGAACAAGGCAGCCGGCTGGTCCTAAGATCCAAGGGCAAGAGGGCAAGGATGGGACTTGCCAAGCCTTTTCTTTCTCCACCCTTCAATTGATCTCATGTGTTCATTGGCCATATTGTCACAACGGACCTACCTATCTTCTTTGGCCATGTTGACACAACAAGCTTACCTATGACACCTTGTGAGAGGAATGTTTCACTATATCATCTGCCAGCCTACAAAGAGCGATTCATTTGAATTGTAGTGCTGGTAAAGAATATTACGCGTTCTATGAACTTCTAAAGAATAAACATATCTGTCTTAGAAGAAATAAAAGCAGAATGCCTTGAAGAGGCAAGAAGAGGAGACTTCATATCATTTGCTTTGAGCATGTTGTCAGAAATGTAGTCCCTGGAGAAGGACACTGTGCTTGGTAAAGTAGAGGGGTAGCAAAATAGAAAAGCATTCTTTATGGGAGATTGGCATAGAAACTTTCCTAAGGACTGAGGCATCTTAAATTTGGGATCAGGCAATGCTTCATTCTATTGTTGCAATAGGCTTGGGACCATCTAACAACAGCAACATCAATGATCAGGTCACTCTTTGCCCCTACCATCTAAGCTGCACATGGGTGTCTGTGATGACATATCTTCTTTTCCCCACACTTATGCCCTGCTATGGTGCTTATCATTGGTGTAGTCTTTAGGTACCATCAGGTTGGTTCTGACCCATAGAGAACCTGTGCAAAACAAAAAGAACGCAGTATAGTCCTGTGTCATTCTTACAATGGTTCCTATACCCGAGCCCCTTGTGACAGCTATTATGACAATCCATCACAGGAGGGGCCTCCCCCTTTTTCACTGCCTCTCCACTTTACCAAATGGAATGTCCTTCTCCAGGGACAATTAATTCCTGAAGACATGCCCAAAATATGTAAGTTAAAGTCTTGACATCCCTGCCACTCAGGAGCACTCTGACCCAGATTTGTTTATCCTTTCAGCAGTCCATGTGACTTTCAACATTCTGCTCCAACAACTCAATTCAAATGCATCGATTCTACCTCATTCTTCTTTATTCAGTGTCCAACATTCACATGCATATGATGCAATGGAGAATATTGTGGCTTTGGACAGGTACATCATAGTCCTCAAGTTACATCCTTGCTGTAGCCTAAAGCTGTGGTTCTCAACCTTCCTAAGGCTGTGGCCCTTTAATGCACTTTTCATGTTGTGGTGACCCTCCAACAAAAAATTTATTTTCATGGCTACCTCATAACTGCAATTTTGTTGCTGTTATGAATTGGGTGAGCCCTGTGAATGGGCCATTTGACACCCAAAGGGGTCAAGACCCAGAGGTTGAGAACTGCTTCTCTAAAGCGTTCTTGTGTAGCAGAGTGACCTCATGATCTTACTGCTGCTTCTGTGAGCCTTTACTGAGGATTCAAGCAAAACCAAATCTTAGATAGTTTCAATCTCTTCTTCATTTATCATAATGTTGCATATTGGTCCAGTGTGAGGGTTTTGGTCTTCTTTACATGGAATTATAATCCACACTGGAGGCAGCAATCGTTGGTCTTCATCAGCAAGAGTTTCAGCTCATCCTCCCTTTCAGCAAGCCAGGTTCTGTTATCTGCATATCATAGATAGTTAATCAGCCCTCCTCCAATCCTGATGCCACATGGATATAATCCAGATTCTCTGATGATTTGCTCAGCATATAGATTGAGCAAATATGGTGAGAGGTACAAGATGTTGTGTACCTTTCCTGATTTTAAACCATGCAGGATCCCCTTATTCTGTTTAAACAATTGTGTCATGGCAAGTGCAGCAGGAGCATATTGATGTGTTCTGGAATTCTCATTCTTCTCATTCACACTGTTTAATATCTTTAAATAGTTAATAATAATTTATAAATTATCAAGCATTTGTGACAGAGGAAGGGTGGGGGAGGGAGGAGAAAAATGAGGAGCTGGTACCAAGTACAAATACTCAAGCAGAAACAAATTTTTGAAAATGATGACAGCAACAAATGTACAGATATGCTTGACACAATGGATGGATAAATGGAGGGATAGATGGTGATAAGAGCTGTATGAACCCCCAATGAAATGATATAAAATAAAATAAAATTTATATTTAAAAAACTAAAAATAGACAAATTAACTTCCTTCTGGATATCTCCGTTTTAAATCCAAATCCACATGACATCAATACTGATTTCCCTGGTTCTGAATCCAGTCTAAAATTCTGGACCTTCCCTATAAGCACATTGCTATAACAGTTGTTGAATGATCTTTAGAAATATTTTGCTTGCATGTGACACCAATGATGTTATGTGTGAGTAAGCATTCTGTTGGGTTCCTTTCTTGTTTAGGGGTGCAGATATGGATCTCTGTTTTTCAATAGCTGTCTTCCTGATGTCCTTGCAGAGACAATGTAAGATACTGCATACAATGTAAGACAATGTAGAAACTCATTCTTATCTCACACTACATAGATGTTCCAGAGGGTATGATATCCAAGGTTTCTCCTTGCTTAAGGAGGAATAGTCTAAAGTTAGGGTGCAGGGGTCATTGCAGTATAGACAATGGAGGGCCCCTGGCTTTATTAGGCACAGACATAAATACATTCCCTACATGCAGCCTGCAACACATAACAGGCTTACACACAGGATAGTTCACAATTCTTTAAGAGTATACAAAAAAGCATTAACACTTTAATTTAGTTGCTCACAGACAGAGGGGAGGAGGGGATGGAGCTGGGAACATGAAGAAACTGATAAGTTTGCACACCATTGCTTTCTACAACTTTAGTCAGGGAGCAGGAGGCAAGTATCCATTTACCTCTCAGACAGAGAGAGAGAGAGTCCAACCACTGCTTCATCAGCTCTAATGACTGAACCATCATCATTTTTCCACAGTCATGAACCATGGAAGGTGACAGTTCTGTTCTGTTTCCCTAAAGAATAAGCAGCTTTTTCTCACAAGACAAGTGAGTGCTTCCATTGCTTCATTAGTTTACTGAAGTATTTCAGTTGGTATTCCAATTATTATCAAGTCTTATTTTTGTCTAATTCATTCAGTGCAGCTTGAACTTCTTCCTTCAGTACTATAAAGATTCTTCGCATGCTACCTCATGAAATTGAGGAATATATACTATTTCTTTTTTGAATAAAAATTTTTTACTTACTGAAAATAATTGAAAATTGAAATGGAAAAAAATATTAAAAATCTTCACCAAAATTGCAAAAGAAAACAAAACCAAATGGTCAGCAAGCCCACTAGACAACTTTTAAGATGTTAGATAAAACTAACCTATAGTATAATAAGCACATAATAAGGCACATAATAAGAAATTAAGTAAATACACAGCAATTCTGGATAAGTATCAGTGATTATAGAGGTACAAAACACCCTTGAGATTTTTTTCCCTAAAAGAAGACCTTACCAAAAATAACTTTTAAAAAATCTGTCAAACCATATGATAGACCTGAATATTTTCCTTAAGACTGTAAACTTTTTTCCTAAAAACAACTGCAAAAAAGTAGTTTCTAAGTAGGATTTTTTCCTTTTAAAATTTCTAAGGTCATTTTATATTACTTGACAAAGAAGTATCATTTTGAAATTTAAAACATGATTCTTCCAAAAAAAAAATTGTGTTTCCGACTCCATAGTGGGTCCTAGAGACAGTGGAGACACTTCATTTCTCCAGACAGTCCTAAAAAAGTTAAGGATAGCCTTAATCAAAGGAATGCCATCCAGTGAGAAATAAAATTAATGAAAGAAAACAGCTAAGTTTATAAATTTGCCTCCAGTAAAACTCAAATTGTTTATGTATAATAATAATATTACTATGTGGTAAATAATTTACAAAGGAACATCATTTCTTACAGGGGTAATGTTTCTGAATAATACAGTTAAAAACCTTGGCTGTATGTCACTTGATTATTTCTTTTTTGGTGCAAGCAACTTTATGAATCATTTCTTTATCCGTCTTTCAAGATTACAACAGAAGGTTTGAACTTTTTCATAAGTTCTTTCCATTTAAGATGTGCTCGGCTTGCTCTTACTCTTAGCCTTCCTAAATCTAGGTCTTTGTGTTTTTCTTCATAATATTTGACTTTGTCTTCACCATCAGCACTTTGAAATTTTGTTTTCATTTGCTTCAGCTACTTTATGATTAGTTAAGATTCACAGTTTCTTCTGGCATCCAGCTTGATCTTCTCATTCTCTATTCTCTGATAAATGACTTTTGCTTTCTTCATAATATTCTTGGAGTTCCCTTTCTGCTCTTCATTCTTTTAATAGTGTTCTCTGAAGCAAGTCTGTTCATAAGATGTTTTGAAACTCTGGTGGGATATATTCAAAGTCATATTTTGGCTCTCCTGTTCTTGTTTTAATTTTCTTCAGCTTGATCCTGAACTTACACATGAGCAATTGATAGTCTATCCCACCGGTAGTCCCTGGCTTGGGGTTAGTGCAGATGTAAAGTTTCTCCATCATCCTTCCGACAGATGTAGTTGTTTGATTTCTGTGTATTCCTTTTGGAGATGTCTATAAGTATACCTGTATGTATAGTTATGCACAGTTACTTTTGTGTTGTTGAAAAGGGCATTTGCTATGAACAACTAATTGGTTTTACAAAATTCTATCATGCAATCACCATCTTCATTTCTACCACCTACTCCATGTTTTCCAACTACTGCTCCTTCCTCTTTGTTTCCCACTTTTGCATCCCTATTACTAGTAGTTATCAATTCATCTTGATTGAAAGTATCAGCAATTTCCAATCAAAATCGTTGGCAGAATTCTTTAATCTCTTCACCACCAGTTTTTGTGGTTGTTCCATAAAATCAAATAATATTTGTATTGCTTGGATTTCCTGGGATACAGAGACATATCATGGTATCACAGACAGCATTGTACTTCATGATTAATTTTTTATGTCCTTCTTGACAATGAGTGCCATGCCATTCCTCTTGATTGCGTTATTCCTGCCACAGTAAGCCAAATGCTATTTTTACTCAAAATAACCAATGCACTAGAATAGAGTGCTGCCAATGAAACCTTTAAAATAACCACAAAGACTTCAATGTTTTCTAATTCCCGCCCCAAGCCTAAACCCAGCTCAAGGATTTTGAGTTGATTGCAACCAAGAGGAGCCATAGAACTGCTTCTGTTGCTATTGAGACTGTATCATCACATGAGGAGTTGGGCACCTCATATTTTTCCTGGAAGCCTCTGTTTGTTTAGAGCTTCTAACTTTCTGGTTAGCAGATCAAGCTGCCACCTTCCACACTGCTAGGAGTCTTTCTGTTTCCATTCATAGATCAATTTCAGAATGCTGTTACCTTGCCTTTGAGTGCCAACTCCTGTGTAGATTTCCTTAATGATATGCTATAGTTGTAGATCTAGGATCTATGGGTACAAAATTATATTTGTTCCTTGATCTTCCTTCAGGAGTCATGCCACATCTGAAAGATCATTTAAAATACATACTGTGTTAGTCCGGGTAGACTAGAGAAACAAATTCATAAACACACACATGGATATATGCGTAAGGTTTATATCCAACAGGAATGCAACATTGAGAAAGCATCCCAACCCAGTTATAAGCATCCCAATTCAAAGTTATAAGTCCAATATTAGCCCATATGCCCAATACCAGACTATAAAGTCTCCCTCCGACTCACAAAGTCAGAGGTCAGTGGGTACAGAATCCGAGCACTGGCAGGGGTCACCCCATGGCTCCTTGCTTCCAGGGCTCAGGGTCCATCAACAGTATCCAGTGATGGTAGAAGCAACTCAGCACTGGCAGGGTCACCATGTGGTTTCTCCAGCTTCAGAGGTCTGGTTTCATCAGGGTTAGGCCTTGTGGCTTCTCTCCGGCTCCTCTAGCTCCTCAGATGTTGCCATCTTGTTTTGTTATTTGAGTGACTTCCAATGACTGGGAAAAATGATCTCTCATCTCCACAAGGAAAATACTACAAGACTTCCCAGAATTCTCAGGAGAAATGCATGACACACAGATCCCTCCTTCACTAATCAATGGCTATCTCCACATTAACAGGCTAGACTCCCCCCCTTCATCTCAATCATGAAATTGACATAGGAACATGACCACCACACATACAGACCATTTTTCTGGCCAGATTTAGATAGTGTACTTTTTCTACTGGATTCTACGAACAAGAGGAAAACATGAAAAAATAATTATATCAAAGAACTGAATTAAAAGTGGGTAAAATAATATATTTTTATTAGAACAAGGAATTAATATAGACTGATAAGTAAAAGCAAACTAATGTCTCTAGCCTATTTTATAAAACATAATATATTAATGAAATAGCTCTAACTGGACACTATACAGCAATAAAAATTCCATCATAGGCTATTTTGTGATGCAAACTGAAGCCTGACCAAAATATAATTTTCAAGTTTATATTTAGTAATAATGAAATATTTTAGATGAAATGGGAATTTTGATAAAGACTGATTTTTTGTGTGTGTTCCAAATTTTTTCTTTTTATCTGTAGCTTGTCTCATAAAACTGAAAACTTTCTTCACATTATAAAAAAGGCAAAAGAATAGGAAACTAGAATCAAATCTAGGGAACATTCAATATTAGCTTTTGTAGAAAATAATATTATTGGAAGAAATTAATCTATATTAGTTTCAAGAGAGAACTAAATCCCAATGAAATTTATTTTTATTATTAATTATAAATGTCAAATCCGTTATTGGCTAATATAAATATCATTAAAATTATATAACTAAAAGTCATTATTTCTGCATTCAAATATAAGTAGACTAATATGGGCCTTTCCTTTCCTTTAGTTTAACGAGTCATGACTCATTTTTCTAACATTATTTTTGCATATTAAAACCATTGGAAAACTGTATTTTACTTTTATAAAGAACACTTGAATTTTACTCTGCGTTAGATGCTAGTATGCTTACTACAGTAACCCAGGTGTCATAGTGCCTACCAGTTGGACTGCAGTTCTCAAGGCCTTCAGTTTGAAACCACCAGTGATTCTTAGGAAGCAACATGGGTTCTTTTGTTCTGTAAACCATTAACGTCTGGGAACTCACAGAGGCACTTTTACTCTGTCCTGTTGAGTCACTATGTGTTCACAGTGAGACAAGGGACTTTTATTTTACAAACTTCCACTTGTAGCCGTTCTTCTTTTATAGATTGTACTTCTTTTCTTAGAGGTCTCATACAAATGCCTCCTTTCCCATTTGAATCCAGGTATTAAAATACAGTGGTAACAGGGATTATATATTCTATAACTTATCCTACTTTGTACAGGAATTTGAAAGACATTATGTGACAAAAGAGAAAACGATCTATATGTAATACATAGCTTTAGTCTTATTAATGCCGGGTTCTCAAATCAGATGCTGCAAGTAATTTTAAACTAAGCCATCACATTGAGCAATGTCATTTCCATAATTGATATCTTTTTTGTTTTTTTTGTTTTTTTTTAATTTTTTTTGGGGGGGGGGCATCACTGCTTTCCGGTGGTGGGAGTAGGAGGCCCAGCCCACTGCTGGAATTGAACCTCCGTCCCAGTGGGCCGCAGTCCTGCGCACAACCACTACACCACCGGGGCTCAGCCCCCATAATTGATATCTTAAAGTATTTCCCCATCTTTGTTTTTGGAATAATCAAATTACACATTCTTTCTGTGTGGTATAATAGAAATACCATTTTTGAATTCATTTTGACTTGCCAGGTAGCTGAATTGTCAACTAGTAACTAAACAAATCAATTAATAAAACATAACATTTATACTGAGAAAATGACATGAGGCCACATCTGTCCTTTTCTGACCAATCAACAGGGAAGGAGAATCCCATTCCATAACTCTCTGAGGATGTTTCCCAGGAGCAGAGGCAGATATACTTACACCCCTTTCTTTTCTATTTTGACATTAACCATACCTCCAATGATGGTTTGATACTTCATTACAACGGCACCCAGACCTCATAGACAGCATTGATTGTCATTGCACTCATGAGGCTCTGACACGTTACAAAATGTTATGTATACAGTTCTTCATCCATAGCAGTAGCTTTGCTCAGTCACACTAATAGACATGTCTCTTTCTTTCTGATCCTTTGCTGATCCATGCCCTCTCAGTCCTGTGATTTCTTGGCATTAGTCTGCTCTGATAAGGTTCACAAAGTTTCTTCAGTACTGATATCTCTGCACAAAAGGCAGTCTTTGCTCCTTCACGATCTAGGAAGCCCTTCCCTTACTGTGGCTCCTGCTCTAGGTGTTATTCCTCTGCTCTTTCATGATATCTCTAGGGCTCCTCTGCTTGGTCTCATGGTCTTGCTGCTAAAGTCACTAGTTCCATCGCTGCCACTTCAGGCAGGGGTCTAGCATGCATTTTCTGAGCAGCTCTTCAATCTTGGTGGTGTGTGGATTCCTAGATTTGCCTCTGAAATGGCCAATAAAATGGCACAGCTGACCAGTCATAGAGTTAGCGCCTTCTTTAAATTATTTCCTAGTCATGTCGAATCAATAAAGATGTACCTCAGGGGTTGTATCCTTTCAGCATACATATTCCATTTACATACTGACCAAGCAATCTAAGAAGCTGGAGTATATGAATAAGAATATGACATCAGGGTTGTAGGAAGGCTTATGAACAACTTCAGATATGCAGATGACACAACCTTGCTTATGGAAAAATGAGGAGAGGTTGAAGCATTTGCTTATGAAGTCAAGGAGGCCTGTCTTTAATAAAGATAATCAAAACCCTCACATAGGTAAGACCATAGGTAAGATCATGATAGAGAAAATGTGAGAGATGTCAAGGATTTTCTCTTACTTGGAAATACAACCAAATATTCATGGAAACAGAAATCAAGAGATCAAATGATTCAGTTCATTGGGTAAATATGCTGCACAAGAACTTCTATATGATGCTGGAAAGCAAAGATGCTATTTTCAGGAGTAAGGTCCGTTTGACACAATTCATGGTATTTTTAATCTCGTAGGCATGTAAAAGTTGGATATTAAATGAAATTGACCAAAGTAGACTCCATGTATTTGACATGAGGTACAGAGGAAAACTAATGAAAGTACCACAAACTTCCAGAAGAGCACACAAACCTGTCTTTGAAGAAGTACAGCAGTTTGCTCTTTAGAAGCAACGAGGGCATAGCTTCATATCCATCATTTTGGATATATTGTCTGGAGAATGCATCCCTGGAAAATGACATCATGCTTGATAAAGTAGACTGGCAGTAAAAAAGAGGCAGATGGAGTTATAGAGTGATTTCAACAATGGACTGAAATGTACTAACAATTGTGAGGATATCACCAAGCCAGGGAATGTTTCCTTTGGTCCTACAGGGTGTCACTTGGCATCAGAACTGTTTCAAAGACAACTCATGACAGCCTAGTCACTTAGTGGAACTAAACACAGGTTATAGATACAAGAACCAAATCAAGTAATTTTATTTCCTGAAGATAGACAAATATCTAACATATTTGAATATGAATCATACTTTATAAAGATAGAGAAAGGAGGAACAGAAATGGAAAAACGTAGGAAAAATGTAGGTTAAGTAATATTACATTGTGGGCACTGAATTCAATGACATGAAATAAAATGTGTGTGACTATTTGAATGGAAAACTGAGTTGATCTGTAAATCTTCACCCACTTCACAATCAACATAGAACTTTATCTGTGATAGTAATAATATATGTGCATATTTTAAATAATTTTAACAGAAAGCATATCCAAAGGTCGGTGAGTTTTGCCTTCGCCAAACTCCTCATGATTTAATCACAAATGCTATAACTATGTCCTTTAGCATGCTAAGCCACTCACCTGGCAGAATTCTGCCTTAGTAGAATATCCTATTTAATACTCCCATATGTTTCTGTTCCCATCAGGCAAGTTAAATACCTTGTGGAATCAGTTGTGTTTGTTCTCATGCCTGTTTTGGGCACTTGAACTTAACATTGCAATTAAGTGATGAAACTCAGAGTCACCTTGTTGCAAGACTCTGGAGGAAGAGCTCACTTTGTGAGGAAACCTGAATTAACTGATAAATTGTGAGGGAAGCAGTGATGATTCACTTTTAATAACTAGGAAATTCAAGTTTCTTGAGTCAAGCTTCCAACTAAGATATGGGGGAATATTATGAAAACTAATAAACAATTTAGAAGAAAGGATGCTTTATACATTTGAAAGAAATTAAATGCTGGCCCGTTAGACGTTTCTAATAGAATTAAGTGATAATGTGATCTGCATTTATTAATAAAAAAAAACTAACAATTCTTCAGAAGGAAATGGCAAATGGAACCATTTTAAGTTAAAGTAGGCATGCTTTTTTTCAACAGAATCTGAAAAGGTTAACCATTGTGTACAAGTATGTATCTATTTAAATATATATGTGGGTGTAAGAGAATTATAGAGCACTTGGAAGGAAACATATAAACAATGTATCAATGCCGTCCTCTCTGCCTAGATATCTTGTTCTATTTACCTTGCTAACTCCTACACATTTTTCACATGCATAGTTAAAGGTTACTATCCATACTATACTGATATCATATATATACATATTTCTCATTAGATATTCACACAGAAAATTGCACATCAGCTGTATGGTTTTCAAAATACATGCAAATTTATACAATTATGTTTATACAATTATGTTTCTATTATTTTTTGGGTTTAAAATTATTTCTCAGTCTCCAATAGTTAAGACATGGCTAATTCTTAATAAGCCCTTAATTTAGGTTAAATATATGAATTAATATAGCTAATATATTTTATCATTTACTTTAAAACATTAGGTTCAATCATTTGATATAAAGAAGGTGATGAGTAAATTATTTTCATCATACTTCAGCATTTTTCCTTTTTGACAGCTATATAACTGAAGCATCCTAGTAAACAGATATGAATTTTTTGCTTATATCTCTTTCAACTAAACCATTAAAACACATTGTTAACAAAGTATAAAACTAAATTTCAATCAATAGTTTCCTATGCCTGAAATGACAGGTACTAGAGGAATGGCATCAGACACATCATCAAAAAGCGCTTTTTCAAAATCAATTTTTAAATTACAATGTTTACTATGGCAGGATAATATCTGTGTTAGCCTGGGTAGACCAGAGACACAAACGCACAGACATTCATGTGTATATAAGGAAGAATTTTATATAAAGAGTAGTTGTGCATTAAGAAAACATCCCAACCCGGTTCAGTCTAAGACTGTAAATACAATACTTGCTCATCTGCCCAATACCAATCTATAAAGTCCTCTTCAGACGCACAAAACACACCCAAAGATGCCTAATGGAGGAGAAAACAGGCCAGTGGGGTAGAAAGTCTTATACATCTACAAGGAAGTCCAGTTACCTCATGTTTTTCTGAAATGTATGTGACAATCAAGAAAGTTAGTGATGAATAAAATGCAAGAATGTTACCAACTTCTTCAGTCTGAAATTGTTCACAAATGCTATTTATATATTTATTGTTAATTAATTACATTTGGAATCCAAATTTGGGAACAAAAAAAGAGAAAATCGTAGGAAAATTGGTGTTGGCAATGAAATGAATCTGAAAAATCACATGATGAAATTTTGCAGGACCAATGACTTCTTAATTCAAAATTGTCTTCTTGAGTTTATATTTTGACCTCACCAGTTGAAATAGTGATCACATTTAGAAGAGTTGATAGTGAAGTCAAACAAATTGAGTTAGCCATTATAGAAAAATCATTTGTTCATGCACAGATTCAGGTGGAAGCTAAAATATCCCATCTGAATCTAGAGAAAAACTCAACAATAAATTTGATGCAGCCTTAAAAGCAGAAGATGTTATGAGTGGTAGGTTGACATAAAAGATATCATACATGAAGAAAGCAAAAGATCATAAAAGAGACACGAAAGAAATAAAAGACCAAAGTAGATATCTGAAAAAACTTTGAAAATCACTACTGAACATAAACTAGCCAAGGAACATAGGACAAAAAAATGAGATAGAGGAATTGAATTGGAAATTTCAAAGGTTAGGTCACCAAGAGAGACTAACATTTTATAATTAAGTTCTGGGGTTGAGATATGACCTGGAACTAGAAAGCCAAAAATTTTTTGTGTGTTATGCATGTTCAGCATACCACAAAACTGAAAGAATTGAAGGAAAACTTCAACTCTAAAGTCACAATATTTAAAGAATTCATGGACAAAATATTTAATGATGCGGTAAGTATACAAAGAAGATGGAAGGAATACACAGTCACTCGAAAAAGACCAACAACGATTTTAGGAAGTAATATGGAACCAAACAATGAAAGTACTGAATGAAGGAGTTCAAGCTATTTTGAAAGTATGATTACAACTCAATGCAAAAAAAAAAATCTTCACAACTTGACTAAGAGATAGCATCTTAATAATTGGAGGAAAGTTTGAAGTTCTGAAGGATTTCATCTTGCTTGAATCCACAATCCTCATGGAATCAGCAGTACAGAAATCTTATGACAAATGGCATTGGGCAAACCTGGGACATACAAACTTTTTAAAGAATTAAGACAAAAAATGTGGCACTGTGAGTACTCAGGTTTGGCCCATCCCACAAAGATTGCAGAAGAACTGATACCTTTGAACTACAATGTTGGTGAAGAATATTGAAGGGCTCTAGACTGATAGATGAACAGACAAATCTGTCATGGAAGTACTGAAGTAATTTTTCTGGGAAGCTAGGACTGTTAAGAGATCAATTGACACATTGGCTTTAACAATGGGTTCAGTCATTGTAATAATTGTGAATGGAGTAAGATTGGACATTGTTTCTTCCTGTTGCACACAGGGATGTGGTGAGTTGAAAAAAATACGAGGGCACCCAACAAAAACAAAAACATCCATCCATGTAAATTTTAATTAAATAACTTAGTTGAGGTCACAATTTGGTCCAAGGTCACATCACTATACTATCTGGTTGTTCTTCATAAAATTTCTGGAAGGCATGAGTTGTGTCAGGCAACAAACATCAATTTTTGCTCACACTTGCAATTTGACTCAGTTCATTTTATTTGGGCTATGCTAATTTTGGCTAGTAGAACTGTAAGCTCTGTTTTAGATCTGCTTCCCAATGCCCTTCAGTGTTTGGAAACAGGTGAAAGGAGTATGGATTCAAACATGATATTTTTATAGAAGGTATCTGGTTCCCACAGAGGGAACTGAAGTTGAGCTTCAAAGTTTCTGAAACTCTTGGGTCTGAGTTAACATCTGCATCCCATTGGGAAATGAAGCCACATGTGCAATCCCAATGTATTGTAACAAGGGCAAGTAAGGTTATATCCCTAGAGAAAGCTAAGGCAAGCGTGTGGATGAAAAATGAATTTTGAGAAAATATACCAGAATAAGGATACAGGTTGGGAAAACTATCTCTCCAATGTAACTTTCCACTGCATTCTTTTCTTTTGATATTTTATTGTATTTTATTAATATTAATTGAGTAATCTTTATCGAACCATCCCTACAATTCTGGTTTAAATACTGAATGCTTTTCATATGGTTCTCTTATTATATTGCTTAATTCAATGCTAATTATTTCTAACTTCAATAACCCATATTCATAAGTAACATTGACTTATGACTTTGTTTTCTTTGTTTTGAAATTAGATTTTACTATTATCGGGATCATGATTAGTATGCAAATTAAATTTGAAATCTCCTTTTTATAGCTTAGAAAACAAAAATATATTACTCTTTAAGAGAGAAAACATAGGGTAAAATATATCAGTTTTACATAGTAATACAAATATTGATATGACATTGCAAACAAAATTTAATGAGCAAGTAGTCTATGAAAGGTTTTACAATCTAGGTATTGAAATTACTCATGGTTTTCCTCTTATTAAATACTACATATCCTCCCAATTATACTTCTGTTTAACTTATAACTCCATTTTCATAAGTCACTCTGTGTTACTACCTGATCACTTCTCTTAAGATATTACTTGTCTCTTTTCTTACCTTATTTGCTATTTACATAAAATGGGAAAAATTAAATGAGTAAAATAGAATATCATAAATCCAAAATGTATGCTTTAAAAAAATCTAGTGTTTAAATAGTTACTCTCTCACTTATTTACAACTCATAATAACCCAATTGAACAGAGTAGAATGGAAACTTTGGTGCTCCAAAGCTGTAAATCTTTATGCGATCAGAAATCCTCAGCTTTGTCCAAAGAAGGGACTTGATGATTCAAACAGGTAATCCTGTGGTTGGCAGCACAACTACATGCGGTATTCCTGTGCTACATGGGCTCCTGAAATCATGGCGCCCAAACTCCCTGATGCTGAATCAATTTTAACTCATCGCAACTCTGTGCTTCCCAGGCTATAACTTTTTATGTGGACAGAGAGTCTCATCTTTCTCCTGCTCGCTGACAAGATTTAACTGCTCTCTTTGCTTTACAACAGCCCCAATACATAATCCACTGTGCAACCATGCCTCCTTCCAGCATTACTTGTCTTCTTAAATTTAAATACATAAATTACACTCAATTACTAGAATATACTTCTGTGAATTTAGGAAAAATAAATTAAGGGAAAAGTGATCCAAGTGAGCTGCACTTTCAATTTCATTACAAAGCAGAATTTATATAATAGCGAGATCATGCGAGCTCATGAGAAAAAGCATATTTTTTCTATCACTGCAATCTCTGATATTATATTTGCAGTTGGAGATCGGAGGACTTTATATTATGAAAAGAGATAATCAGTATCTCTTTTTGGTTTTGCTTTCATTCAACTCTAACATTCAGAAAGGTATTTTCATTTAATATCAGGTCCTTGTGAGCAATCTGTGTTTTCACTAGTGTGGTGGTCATGCACTTGATGCCAATTTCATGATAGAGATGTAGGGGTGAAATCTAGCCTATTAATCTGGAGATAGCCAATTAGGTCTCTGTGTGGGCATGGCTTTCTCCTGGAAATTCTGGGAAGTCTCATGGTATTTCCCAATTGGAGGAGAGAGACAAGACTCAGTCTCTACTGGAAAAGATGAGCTGACAGCTTGCTGATCAATCCTGATTCCTGGAGACTGGAGGAGGCAGAGGAGAAGCCAAATGGGCTTTCCCTGATGGGACCAGTCCTCTGGAGCTGGAGAAGCTACAGAGAGACCTCTCTCAATGCCGAGATGCTTCTACCCCAGCTGAATGCACAAGACTCTGCACTCACTGGACTGTGATTGTCCTGGTGTCATTGCACATGCTTTATAAGTTGGAAGGAGACTGTATAGACTGGTACCGAACAAATGGGCAAATATTGGACTTATGACCTTGGACTGGACTGGGTTGGGATGTTGTCTCCATTGTGTTCCATTCCCCTTGTGTATAAACCTTTCCCTTATATCCATATGTGTGTCTATGAATTTGTTTCTCTAGTCTACCCGGACAAACATAGCTATGATAGTAACTAATAGCAACCCTAATTTTCTTATATTCTCTATAATAGATTATTGCTTTCTACAGAATAGAATATAGAATAGAAGTGCTTGCCATGGTCACACATAAAAGACATTTTTCATATTGGTTAAATGAATATCCTTATCAATAATTATAATTTCTTCATTGTGTTAGTCATAAATATCCTGTTTTCCAATGATCACATTCTATATTTTCATACTGTGCTAAATATTTCTTTGTCTCACTCCCCAAATAACACCAATTGGCTACTCATTGTCACATAAAATCCCAATGCCATTGTTTTCTTCTAATTCAACTTAAATTCTGAAACTCATTAATAGAATTGTCACCTTACCATTATCACCTAAATCTAACTTCTCCTAATTTCTTCAAGGAGATGGGCAATTTTTCACCTTGATAAAAAGAATTTATGTCTCGTGCACATATTTAAAAACTGAAATACTAGACAAAATTTAGTAGCCCAGTCCCACTTAGTGGCAATTCAAAAGTGAGATCTGGCTAAATTTTTCTGGAAGTGAATAGACATAAAATTATTTGAAGTCTAACTCTACTCTGTGCTCATTGTTCATTATGGGTGAGATCAAATTGAGGAAAATTAATAGCAATAAGAACCACATATGCCAAAACTCCTAAGGCTAACTATGCAGGTTCAAGATAAGTTTATACGTTAAAAAATAAGGTCATTAATTTTGAAATGTTTCTTAATGCTTCCTAGGATTCAAAATATATCTTAGTTCATTAATTCTCTAATTCCCCAAGACAAGTATTTTGTTATTTTCTCAACTTATAATACATCAATTAAAGTTTTTTTGTTCTTAGTTTCAGTTCATGTTCTTGCATCTAATCTCATTTAAAATACAAAATTCATAAGAAAAAATACTATTTCATAGCATATTTTTCTTCATGTACTTTGACTTCATAACCATACTTTGACTGTAGTGAATTGAAATTACTTATAGCTCTTGGTGGTCATCTTGTACTTGACGTCAATTTCATGATTGGATGTCTAAGGGTGGAGTCTAGCCTGTGCATCTGGAGATAGCCAAGGAGACCCTGAGGGCAAAACTTTCTCTGAGAATTCTGGGAAGTCTTGTGATATTTGCCTTGTGAAGATGAAAGACCACCTCCCTAGTTGTTGGGGGATTCCTGACTGATAAGGCAATATGGCAGCGTCCAAGGAACTGGAGAAGCCAGAGGAGAAGTCACATGGCCTTAGCCTGATGGACTCAGACCTCTGAAGCTGGAGAAGCCACAGAGAGACCCCTGTCCATGCTGAGATGCTTTTCTTCTTCTACTGCCACCAGATACACAAGACTCTGCATCCACTGGTCTATGACTTCGTGAATCTGAAGGGGACTTTATGGACTGGTGTTGGACATATGGGCTAATGTCAGACTTGTGACGTTGGTCTGGACTGGGTTGGGATGCTTTCTCAATATTCTATCCCTCTTGTATAGAAACCTTTCCCTTATATCCATATACATGTCTATGAATTTGTTTCTCTAGTCTACTTGAACTAAAGCACTCTTCCTATTGAGCTATAACTCCCACCATGTGATTGGATGGGATTTTGCAAATAGAGTATAGGAAACTAATAGAGGAGATTGATCTGTTTTGCCATTCCTCTAGCTATAAGGCAGCCATTCCTCTAGCTATAAGGCAGCCATCTCTAAAGTAGCTAGAGAAGAATCCCATGACCATCACCAGGGAAGTGCAAACAAAACCTCTTTTTGAAGTGATAGAAGCAACAGAAGCAGGAAAGGCCACAGAATTGAAGTTTGAGGAAAAGAGGGCTAACTTGGAAACTGTATGTGTTAGTCTGGGTTGACTACAGAAGCAAATCCAGAGACACTAACATAAGAGAAAGCTTTATATCAAAGAGTAATTGTATATTAAGGAAACATCTCAACCCAGTCCAGATCAAGTTCATAAGTCCTATATTAACCCATGTGTTCAACACTAGTCCATGCAGTAATGCGAATGCAGGAAAATCAGTAGGCCAGAAGGTGGAATGTCTTGTAGATCCAGTGGTGGCAGAAGCAGCTCAGCACTTGCATGGGTCTCCATGTGGCTCTTACAGCTCACTCCATCAATAGGTCTCCAAGTGGCTTTCAACAGCAATCTGTAGCAGAGATAGTGTGTGTCCTGTCTCCAGGAGGGAAGACAGGAGTTCCCAGAATCCTCAAAAGAAGACAATGTCTGCATAGAAACTACACTGGCTATGACCTGATTGACAGGCTAGATTCCACTTCTTCACTCCAATTGACAGGAGATTATGAAATTACCACACTCTAAAACATTGTTGGCTTCCTGGCCCCCTGAACAAGGGCAAGGTCAAAGGACCACACAGCTGAAAGGTCTATGGCCAGAGAATGGCATGCTAGACAATTTGACGGAGAAGGGTATTTTCAGAGGGAAGAATGGTGTCATTAGCATTTTATAATCTTCTAGCTTCCCTCCTAAGTTCTAGTACACATGAGTATTATCTGTGAGTTCTCTGTGGTCATTAGAGCAAATTACCTCAGCCAGCAGAGTAGTAGAGTGAAAGGGAAAAAAAGTTGGTGTCAGGTAAAAGAAGGATGAAGGGTGGACCATATTTGACTTCTGATGAGAAGCATCTTTAGGCTGGTGTGAATTTGAATTTCAATTCTCTTTTGAATATCCCCATACCGTGCATTCACCATCTGTATATCTATGGCAAGTACCTTCTCTTGTTTCTAGACTTCGGTCATATATATATATATATATATATATATATATATATATATCTTGATTAAGAAATCTTTGCCATAGATATGGGAATGGTATGACATGATAGTCCTCAATTATATATATAGAAATCTGTTGTCTATCACACATAGACTTATTATCCATTTTAGTCTCCAAGCATGATGAATTTACTGAAAGCATCTTTTATCTCTATTGCAACAAAGAAATTCTTGTGAATGCATCACATAGCTTATATGGATGGATCAATTTCTTGACTCATTATTTTGTGTCATCATACTGTTTGGTTTATTTTTCTTTCTTTTTTATTAAATCATTTTATTGGGGCCTCACAGAACTCTATCACCATCCACACATACATCCATTGTGCCGAGCACTTTTGTACATTCGTTTCCCTCATCATTCTCAAAACACTTGCTTTCTACTTGAGCCCTTGGTATCCACTCCTCATTTTTCCCCTCTCTCCCTGTTCCCTCCTTACCCATGAACTCTTGGCACTTTATAAAGTATTATTATTTTGTCATATCTTACACCATCCTATATCGCCCTACACCCACTTCTCTGCTGTGCATTCCCCAGGAGGAGGTTATATCTCAACAAAGCAGTAATTATTTTGAATTCATATAGAATTATAACTCTTGATATTTCCTGATTTTGGTTTTCCAAATTTGCTATTCATCCAGAGTTGAATGCTGTAATTTTAACTTGTTAATGCCCACAGGATAAAGCTATTGGGAAACAACTGAAATACATCATATGAATTTTGAGCATTTAATATATGTACAATATTCATTCTTAAAAGTTCAATATTATTCCCTATGTCTGATACAAATACATAAAGTCCTCTTCAGAATGATGAAATGCATGCCATGGCACATGGCAAGACGGTTAAGAATGGTAAGTCACTCTGTGCATTTTCTTCCTTCCCAGGCATTGGATCTTCAAATTTATGCTACCTTGATTGTACCCTACTGCTCTCAAACCTAACATGTGTCTATGGAAGAGGAATCGTACACTATTTTCATAGTGTTAAGTAACATTAACAAAGAATCTGCCATGGCCAGAAGCATATGCTTCTATCTATTTTCTGTTGTCCTTGTTAGGAACTTCTTGTATGTCCTTGCCTTGAACCAGATATGTCTAACAGTGACATTATCAAACATAAAAATGAAAAAAATTGGTTTAGAAAGCAGAATGCAAGCTCAAAAACAGAAGTAATTGCTGAGAAAACTAAATTTGAATATATGAATGTTATGAATACTCAGTTCTATGACATAATTTGGGCAAGATAGCAAATAAAATTTTTCATTTCATAGGTTGTTGAAATACCTTATGTTGCTTTACAATAACTTGATGAGAAAAATATTGTGTTTCATTTTAACAGCCGTAGTTTTGAAATTTTTTATATTAAGGTTAGCAAGACACTGTGGAGTATGTAGAAAAAGATAACTAGAAAAAAAATCCAATGAATTATAATTAAGCCAAAAATTCCAACCAGAACAAAAATAGCAATAAACCACCATGAAACATAAATATAAATGTAATAAAATATAAATATCAGACAATTCAGTAACTGATTAAATATTTTTCATTGAAAATATCCATTGATCCCAAAGGAATACCGAAATCTCTCTGTCGACATTTTTATTTGCATGTGGATCCTGTTAGGTGCCAGAGGGTCATTTCCAGATCATAGCGACTCTGTATGCAACGGAATGAAAGCCTTCACATCCTTCCTATTGTGTTCGTCCCGGTAGGGTAGAGAAGCAAATTCATGGACACGCATATGTGTATAAGAGAGAGCTTCATATCAAGGGTAATTGAATGTTAAGAAAGCATACCAACCCAAACCAGTCTAAGTCCCTAAGTTCAATATTATTCCCTATGTCTGATACCAATACATAAAGTCCTCTTCAGAATGATGAAATGCATGCCATGGCACATGCAGGATGATCGCAGGCCTGTGGGTAGAGAATCTTTGGATCCAGTGGTGTAAGCTAGCAGGGGTCTCTCATATGGTCTCCTCCAGTTCCCAGGGCTACATCAGAGAAGGTCCATGTGGCTTCCTCTCAGGGAGAGATTTCTCCATTTTTCAAGGGAG
Organism: Nesogale talazaci; assembly: GCA_004026705.1. Classification (NCBI taxonomy): domain Eukaryota; kingdom Metazoa; phylum Chordata; class Mammalia; order Afrosoricida; family Tenrecidae; genus Nesogale; species Nesogale talazaci. The sequence goes on along the minus strand of PVJH01002098.1, from coordinate 156,492 downwards.
AAAAATACAGCAGTTCCCAGAATTCTCAGGAGAAGACCATGCCCACACAGAGGGCTCCCTGGATAGGTCTGTAACGACAGGCTTGACACCACCCCTACACTCTCAATCCTCAAAATGACAGCAGGTTATGTAACTACCACAGCCACCCTAACACGTGTTCTTATGTTTGAGCTAGTCGTTGCAGCAACTGTTTCAATGCATCATTTGGAGGGCCTTCCTCTTTTTTGATGCCCTTCAATTTTACCAAGGATGAGATCATTTTCCAGGAACAGATCTCTTCTGATAACATGCCCAGTGTACATTTAAGCACTGAAAACACTAAAGGATTCATTAAGAACAATTTCAATTTAAGAAAGACAGAAGTTTCTGTCAATTCTGACTCACAGTAATGTCATTTGGATCAAATAAGAATTTTACTGCTGGCTGTACTTCTTCCAAGAGAGTTCATTTGTTCTTTTAGCAGTTCACAGTACTTTTCAATAATCCCAGCCAGCACCGTAACACAAATGCAGGTTAGGAAAAAGTAGTAGTCACAAGGGGTACACCACAAAGGGGCCACAAAGAGAAATAGCTTATAATTCCAGACAAACAGAAATAGCTTACAATTCCAGACTGCAATGTTCTCTGCCTAAAGACAATACAAATTTATTAAACTAAAAGTGCAGCAACATCTGCTGATAGACTCCATTTTGTCATTGGTCCTATTCACAAGGGAGCAGAGAAAGATTCTCCAACTCCTTTGACTGATTTTCCCAGCTTTATAGCTAGGAGGGTGCCTTACCAGGCGAGCAAAAAAGACACAGCTCTCTACCTGGCCATCCAGGGATGATATAAACAAAAATAGGTTTGGTTCTCTTGACTCAAGCCAAATAATCTCTGGTCTGATGTCCTTGCAGCCGTGACTCCACAATAGCAAGTGGATCCAAGTTGGGATAACTGTATAGTGAAGTCTGCGCTGCCATAAATAGTGGATAAACGAACTATCCACACAAATCTGGGGTGTTTCAGCCCTAGTAAAAACTATTCCTTCACTCCTGAGGAACAGCTCTGCAAAGACTTATTTTAAGGCATCCAGCCATGGGCATGGTATTTTATTGTTGTTACCTTCTTTTAGTAGTGGACAACACATGCGTGGCCCATTAGCAATGTGTTAACATAATATAAGGGGAAACTGCAATAGTAGTTTTACAGGGCACAGGCAAGGAGTTTGGGTGTGAAACAAAGACCATGAAGCCTCAGTGCCCAGAAGGTCCTCCTAGGTGAACTACTCAATAGGCCTTGCGATTCAGGAGATGTCCCACAACCTCAGTCCTGATGTGCATCCCAAGGCATTCAGAAAACTGCTCCTTCCTGCCTCCTACACTAGCTGGATAGGTGTTGATTATAGGCTCCACTTCATCGCCCTAACTTGGTCACCTTCATTATCCAAAATGAGGGAACTCTGTCCCCACTGACCTAATCCACCAGAAATCTATCATTTGAAGATAATGAACTTAAATCACTAAAATAATTCCGGACACTAAAATAATTCCCCTTGCCTTAATCTCAACCCTACCCTGGTATTGTAAAAGACTTCAAGGTAGTTTTACAATATAGTGCCAGCATTGTCCCCAACTACTCAAAAGACACCTCTTCCACACATTCCTAACTTCCCCAATGATAAGACCTAGAGCCTGTGCTTTTCTTGGTGTGGTTGTTGCTCTGTGTTCTATCATTGCTATCTATAATGCTCTCCCACTTGAAAACTAACTTGTGCACTATTCTTAAAATTCATCCTCCATCAGCTTTTTCCCATTTGTTGGTATATAGAATGACAGAAAAAAAATTCTTTGAATTTATTTTGCTTGCTTTCTAGTTTCTCAATACATTGTGAATCCACGAATTAGCACCAAAGTAAAAGACAAAGTTCTTGGGTAAAGTTTAGAGCCCCCCCCCCCAAACTTATATCAATAATGCTCACTGCTTTAAGTGAACATTTACTGTAAATGTTCTAGTAACTAGTAAAGTGAAAGCTTTACTAGTTAAGCCTTCACAGCTTAAACTAGTATTAATTTTTCCTATGTTAATGTCAATGTTTTGTCTCAGGTCTCTTCACATTAATCCTTCTTGTTCTTTTTCATCTTCCTAAGACAAAAAGTTGACAGTATTTTACATTTTTTCTTTCAAATATTATTACTGATTCCTCTGTCATTGCACAACAAAACATTTTTGTATTAATTTATTTTCTTTTATTGTACCAATTAAAGCTATCAATCCTTCCAATTTTTGTTTCCTTTTTTCTTCTGTTCCACTTCCTTTAACATTTCCTCTTCCACTTTTTGATCCTTGCACCAGCACTTAATTCAGAAAATATTTAGAGAAATTTTCTATTACTCCTGTGCTGGACCACCAAACAGAGATAGCTATTCCTACATAATCTCACCACCCTAAATATCTATACCTAATGTCAAGAAAATATCAGACACACACCAAACAATAATAATAGTAATAATAACAATAATAATAATAATAATAGAGAGCCAGAGAGACACAAATAACACAAATAACCAATCAGACCTAAATTTGCCTAAAATTAATCAGGTTATGCAATTACCAGAAAAATAACTTAAAAGAGTGATGCTTGCATGGATGTTTGCACAGATAAAGGAAGAGTCTGAGAGGAAGAATATACAATTAGGAAAAGTAGCTCAAACAACATAACATTAAGAGATGATTGTATGGGGCTGAGTCCGGGTGGGGTAGTGGTTCTGCACGGGACTGCGGCCCATTGGGATGGAGGTTCAATTCCAGCAGAGGCTCCACAGGAGCAAAGACTGGGCCTCCTACTCCAACGACCAGAGGGCAGTGATGCCCCCCCAAACAAACAAACAACCCCCCCCAAGAAAAAGAGATGATTGTATAATAAAACATAGTATTAAAAATGCATGGATAATAAAGGAAGAAACAAGAGATAGATGAGAATAGTAACACAAAATATCAAAAACTTTGTGACACAGCAAAAACAGTAATTAGAGGCAAATTTATAGTAAATTACACTCATAAAATAAAGAGGGATACGAATCACAACAGCTTCAAAAGCTGGAAGAACGACAACATTACCTTGCAATCAAAAAGAAGGAAAGAAATTATAAGGATTAAAGCAGAAATAAATGACACGGAAAAGACAGGAAGCTCATTCTTTGAGAAGATCAACAAAATATAAAAACCACTAACAAACATAACAAAGGGAAAAAGGAAGATGCAAATACTCAGAATAAGAGATGAATAGGGTGACATTACAACAGATCCAAATGGTATAAAAAGAATAATAACAGGTTACTATGAAAATTGTATTGACACAAATTAGGCCATCTAGATGAAATGGACAGGTTCCTACAAATACATCACCCATTTAAATGGATGCAGGCAGATATGGAAAAACTCAACAATCTCACAACAAATGAAGAAATAGAGCAAGCTACTAACAAAGCAAAGCAGGACTGGATGGTTTCACAAGGAAATTCTACCAAGCATTCAAAGTGTATCTGACACCTATACTACACAAATCATGCTAAAATATAGAAAAAATGTAAACAAACTCCCAAACTCATTCTATAAACTCAATATAGCACTAATACACAAACCATGCAAAGACACCAAAAAATAAATAAATTTATGCACCATTATCCTCCAGGAATATAGATGCTAAAATCCTCAACAAAATTCTGCCGATGTAATTCAACATCATATCAAGAAATAATTTAACATGACCAAGTGGAATTCATTCCAGGAATGTGGGGGATGTTTAAAAATTTAACAAATAATTAATATAATTCATCACACACAAGACAAAGAATAAAAAAAATATGACCATATCAATAGATGCAGAAAAGGCACTTAACAATGTCCGACACCCATTTTTGATCAAAACTCTCAACAAAATAGAAATAGAAGGAGGATTCTCCATCATAATAAAAGCCATATATGAAAAAAAGGAAGATTATAAAGAAAACCAACTGCAAACATCATGCTCAATAGGGAAAAATTAAAACATTTTTACTGAAAGCAAGGTCCAGATTCCTCTTATTCAACATTCTCCTACAAGTCTTTTTTTTCCCTTTATTCCTGACCTAGAAATCTTAACTGTGGTCTTCAGAAAACAAAAATAAATCAAGGATTACAAATAGAGGAGTGAGATTTTAGTTATTTGCATCTGATTTATTCATTTATTAATTACTCTTACATATGTTATTATAATCCATAATTACAGGTGTAGTTATACAATTATTGCCATCATCACTTACAATCCATTTTATTTTTCATTTAACTCCTTGATATCAGCTTCCCTTTCATCTCTCTATTGTCCATGCTACCACTCCTTCCTGAACCATTAATACAGTTTATTATTATTATTATTATGTGCATTTTTGCCATAACTTACACCATCCAATGAATCCATTCTCCTAAAATTCTGAAGCTCATGCCACCTTGAGTGAGGTTATAAAGCCATCATTGCCATCAGTTTTACCTTCACCTCTTTCCTTCTCTCTTCCTGTACCCTTAGGGAATCATTAATCCCGTTACAGTTTCAAATGGATTTATCTATTGTGAATTTCATCTTACTAGTACAAATGTACATATGGAGGTCTAGCAAGAATAGCAAGGTAAAACTAAGGGTATAAGAGTGAGAGGAGGAAATTTTTATAAACTAGAAAAGAGTTATGATTCATCCTCATTTTCCTGTACCCGGATATATTGTCTCTTCCATGTGGCCCTTCTATGAGGGACTATCCAATTTTCATAGAGGTGAGCTCTGGGTCTCCACTTTGAGTTCAGATTTGATTATTTTTATATCAATTTGATTACTTGTTTCTGAAATTCTGATACATATCCTGTTGACTCCTTTCTTCCATATGGAATTTGTTGCTTCAAGCCTTTAAGACCCCAGATGCTATATCATTTAATAGTCAGGCAGCATCAACTTTCTTTACCACATTGTTCAAAGGGGCATTTTTGAGACTTTGGGGCCCCTTATTGAAAATCAGTTGTCTGTATGCTATTTATTTTATTTTTATGTCTTGTTTGTTTCCATTGTTCTGAGTATCTGTCATTACACCATTGCCATGCTATTTGGATATCTGACTGTACAGTAGGTTTTAAAGTATGGTAATGTAAGCCTTTTGACTATGCTTGAAGAATTCTCTGCTAATTCTGGGCTTCTCCCCACTCCATATGATGTTGGTAGACAGGTTTTCCATTTCCTTGAAGAAAGATTCTGGTATTTGTATCAAACTGCATTGGATTTACCCATTGTCTTGGGTAGGATTGACAAATTTACAATAGTGGGTCTTTTGATCCATGAGAATTGGATATTCTTCCCTGTGTGTATGTTTCCTTTTGTTTGTTATAATTATGTTCTGAGATTTTTCTCATAGAGACCTTTGGAGCTTATTTGATTTGGTATATATCCGTTTATCCTTTCAAAGAACCAGTTTTTATACTGTGTTGATTTTTTTCACTGTTTTCTTGGTTATCCACTCATTTATCTTCACCTTGATTTTTATTATTTATTTTCTTTTGCTAGTAGGAGGATTATTTTGTTGATTTTTTTTCTTACTGTTGGAATTCTTGTGATAGCTATAAACCATTAATCTCTCTTCCTTTAGCAAATGTGCATTTATCTCTATTGAACGTTCTCTGATAACTGCTTGTGCTGTTTTGGTACATTTATTCTCATTCTCATTACTTTCTCAAAATACCTTAGTTTCATTTCTAATTCATGTCACTCCGTGCCCATTCATTTTGAAAATGAAATTTGTTCACCCGCCAAGTCTTTACCCTTTTTGAAATCTCCCTTTCTTTGCTTTTCCTCTTTATTGTATGATCATTGGAAAAGAAGTCTTAGTTTTCTCTGTCAGTTTGAATTTACTAGGCTCAACTTGTCTCCCAACATATAGTCCATTATTTGAATATGTTTCAGATGCACTTGAAAGGAATGTGACTTTTTTTTTTTGCATTTAGTTGGAGAGTTCTAAATTTTTCTACCAGTTTGAGTTTCTAATTTTAGAGCTTAACTGCATAGTCTTCTTGTTGAGCTTCATTCTCATTGATCCATCATTCTCAGACAGAAGTGTGTTGTAGACACCTAATATTATTGCTAAATCTATGATCTCTTTTTTCATGTTTTGAAGAATTTGATCAATTTTGCATGCCTCTTTTTGGGCATTATATATATTATGGTCATTGGCTCTTGATCTACTAATCCCATGAAAATTATATAGTGCACATCCTTATGTCTTGTTATGACTTGCATCTTAAGATCGATTTTATCAGAGATTAGATTTGTAACTCCTGCTTTTTCGAGGTCACCATTTGCTTTATATACTTTGTACTATACTTTGAGTCTCAACCTATTTTTGTCTGCAAGATTAAGATGTGGTTCTTGCAGACAAGAGATTGATGGGTTATGTTTTCTAATTCTGTCTGCTAGTCTTTGTCTTCTAATTGATGCATTCAGTCTACTGATGTTCAGAATTATATCCATCTGTGGATTATTTGTTGTTCTTTTATATCTTTTATGTTAGGTATTTTCCTACCTCCCTCTTTATCAGTGTATTGCATATGCATGTAGAGGGGTCATTATTGCCTTCTTTTCACCATACAGTCACTGTTATCTTGAGAATTGTTTCTGGTTCATGTCTGGATGGAGTTTTGCTGAATGGTGGTCTTCTGTTTGTTATTGGTAATGTTGGTCTTCTGCCCACAGTGACTTGGCAAGAATTTTTTTGTGCTGATTTTATTTTCACGCATTCTTTTTTTTTTCTTTTCCAGGATGACTCTTACCTTTCTGTATATTTAGATGGATAGTTTGGTGGGACAGAGGATTACTGGGTTGGTGTTGTTCTCTTTAAATTTTCAGAGGATGTACTCTACTCTCTCTTATTCTACATGATATTTTCTGATAAATCTAAGCATATTCCTATCTAAGCACACTTGAAGGTGACTGCCTTTTTTTCTCTAGCTGCTGTTATGATTGCTCTATTTTTCCTCATAGTTGGATAATTGGACTACTATATGCCTTGGAGAATTCTTCTGGACATTCAGTATAATTGGTGTCCTCTATGTACCTAAATAACAGTGTGATTCTTCTTCATTATTCTGGGTAAGTTTTCTTGCAGGAATCCCCCATTCTTTTTGCTGGTGATTTCTCCATGTGTCTTTTTCTGGTATCACTAATATTTGAATGTTCTTCCACTTCATAGCATCACTCATTATTCTTAAATTCTCTTCAGCTTCTTGGATTATCTTGTTTGACGGTCTTTGCCATTTGTTGATGTCACTCTGGTTATCTTCTAGATCACAATTACAGTTCTCAATTTCTTCTAGTCTGTTGGCGAAGCCTCTTATCTTGTTTTGTGAATAGTTTGCCTCATCCCTTACTCCTAATGTTTTCCTGAGGTATGTGGAGGCTAACTCTTATATTATTTCACCCTTTTATGGATTGATTCCTTCATATCTTGTATGACTCTAAGCAGCATGCTGAAGCTTTCTTTCAGTGGCTGCTCAATATGTTCAACTTCTATGAGTGCTTTCTGGTTCACAAATTACTCTGACATTGCATTTTGTTTCTCTCACTTTCATTTTTCTTTTTTTTTTCTCTTGCTTTCTTGCAGAGGTTGTAGACAACGGTTGTTGTGTGCATGTCATTTTGGAGTAACTCACCATCAATTTCCCAGACATTATTGAGTCATGAGTTTTCTCTCTAGGAGGCTAAAAAGGCTAATGAGAGTAGATATGCAGGCTAACTGTTGGCAACTGTCATGGAGGATTGAGTTACTTTTTTAATGAGTTACTGCTTTATTTAGCTAGGGTTTTCTCTTTTAGACAGCTGGGGTTGTCTATGTGAAGGGCACCTCAGGTTAACCTTTCAAGCAGTGTATTCTGGGTTGCCATAGTCAGTGAGGATTGTTCTGGGCAGGCCAATAACACAGACAGCCCACAACAGGGGACACCATGTTAGAATTGCACTGATATGGATGCTAGAATTTTCTGACCTTCAAGTTTTCTTCACAGACACATTTGTCAAAAAACATGGTAGGGGTACAGAGAGATACACAGGTCAAGAACAGGAAACCAAGACACAAATCCTACAGGTATCTGATTTTCAACAAAGAATCTAGAAATATCTAATGGGGCAAAGACAACCTCTTCAACAAATGATATTGAACAAATTGGATTTCCTTATGCAAAAGAATGAAATGAGTCCCATATCTTTTCTCATGCACAAACATGAACTCATGATGGATTAAATACCCAATGGATTAAATACCTGAGGAATTAAGTTTAACACTGAGAATACTAGAACAAATGTAAGCGTTCTCTTGCAGGGCATACCCTGGCTACAAAGTATAATAAAGTAAGCAATTAAATGGAAGACAAAATGGACGGTGGGAACATGCTGAAATTACCTAATTTACACACATCAAAAGACTTCATTAAATGATTAATATGTGAGCCCACAGATTGGGGATATAACTTTGTCATAAAACATGAGACAAGAATCTAATTACCCAAATCTACAGAACTTTACAATTGTTCAGCAAGAATACAGGAAACGACCCAATTTAGAAGTGGGGAAAAGATATAAATAGGGCGTTTCTCTCAAATGAAATACAAATGGCTAACAAACATGAAAAAATTCATTAACATTCATCACTTGTCAAATATAAATTAAACTCACAAGGAGACACCAACTGACACCCACAATGCAACAATGTTGGTCCAATTAAAACAATAACAACTCAACAAAAACAGAAAACACATACTGCAGAGGATGTGGAATGATGAGAACTCATATATATATATACACTATTGGTGGACTTGTAAACACATACAAACATTATTGAAAACTATATGAAAATAATTACAGCAACTTGGAATTGAAACCCCATAATGATCCAATAATGCCACTATTAGGCATACACCTCAAAAAAAAAAAAAGAGACACAACACAAAGGGATGCATGCTGTACCATACTGATGACCACATTGTTCATAGTAGGAAGAAATGTAAGCAGTCCAACTGCTTCAGTGTGCAAGAATGGATAGAGAAACCATGGTTCATGCACATATTGAATAGCATGTCCCTTAAAATATTATGAAATCATGAAACACTGCAAGACGTGAAAGGACCCAGAAACCATTATGTTGCACAAAATTAGTCCCTCACAAGAGGACAATCCTTGTTCAAATCTACCACTATAAGGAGAAACAACAATGAGATACATATTTGAGACGACTTCCCAAACAAAGGGGCAGAATGTCTTCCTACTGGGCATGGACCATGCCTATTATAAGAACTCCCTCCAAAGAGGAGACCTCTTATTAGCCGGGGTTAATTAAGCCTTCAAGAAAGGTGAAAAAATGACAAGCTGGTTCATTTTACAGTATAGAATACTGATATAAAACTGCAACAAATGAACAGAAATGAAAGGAGAACATTACTGGGGAGAATGAGCGAAATTAGGGAGCAAATAATAAATTTGGGAGGAGGAAGGGACCCTACAACTGATTGTGATGATGTATATACAACTCTTCATAACGTTGTATCATATGTTAATATTATATCAAGAAATCTACTAAAAAATGAAGCAACTTGATTGAGGTTATCGTGGGTGAAGAGTTTTTGCTTGGGGAGCATGGAGCTTTATGTTAATCATGAAAGAATAATTTGAAAAGGATATCAATAATGGTTGTACCACATGAAGAGTACAATGAATGGCACTGGATTATGCATGGGGAAGTTGAATTGGAGAATGTTTTGTTGTGTATATTTTGGCAAAATTACATATATATGAATAACAATGAGCTAAAGAAAGAAGAAAATGTTATAGAATTAGCTTTGATAATGATTGTACAACACTTCTTGATATGATGGAACTAGTGAATTGCATGATATGTGGATGAAGTACCAATAATACTGCTCAAGCTTTTTCAAATCTTCTTTGGTCTTCCATGCTAAATCCAACATTTATATGCATATGAGGAATTTGAAAATACCATGACTTGGTTCAGGAGCACCTTAGTCTTACAAATAGCTTGCCTCCTTTCCAAGATTTGAGAGAGGTTTTGGCTAGCTTATTTCCCCAGTGCAAATGTATCAATTGATTGCTATTTCCATCACCACTGCCTGTGGACCAAGCAAGACAACCCACCTGGCAATATCAATATCATCTTTGGTATTTGCAATTTTACCTGTTACTGCAGTTATGAGGACTTTTTATTTCTTTATATTAAGTTGTAATCCACACTGAAGGCAGAGATTCTTAATATTCATCTGGAAGTATTTCAAGTCCTACTTATATTCAGTCAGCAACACTGTGTCACTTGGATATAAAATCCTAGCCAAACACAAGTCAATGCTGACACAGGACAGGGTAGAATTCCCTTGTTGGATTTCTAAGACTGTAACTGTTCATGGGAATAGAAAGTATCACATTTCTTCCAAAGAGAGAATGGTGGTTTTGTACTGCTGACATTGGTGGTAGTAGATGAATGGGTAATCAATACACTGCAGGGTTGTTAATAAAATTTCCTTCAATCCTGTGCAGAAATCTTCTTAACATTGTCCAGTTTATGTGATCGTTTACTACTTATACTGATTAAATACATATAGTGAAAACATACTGAATAAAGCATAAACAACGGAGTAACTTTGGACAGTAAAAAGAGTGACACGAAGACCATAAAGAATAAAGAAGCAAACAAAAAATTGATAACTGAAAATGACCAGAATCAAGGCTATCAGACCAAATTGAGATTGCTCCCCTATCAGACTGAACACACAAGAACACACCTATGACTAGACCCATAAACATTGTATAAAAATTCAGTTCATAGCGCAGAGGGGAGTTTCTTGATTACTGAAACAGAACAGAACAGAACTCTCTTCCTCGCTCTTGCTGGTAAGTATTCCCATTTCCCCCCTTAACTTGCTGTTGATATGCCATGTTTAAAATACTGTTTGGTTCATAGAATATGCTATGCTCATGAAATAATCTGGCCCAGTCATTGTGTGAAGCTTAAAGACTGAAAGATCACTGCCTTGGTGCTAAAACCAACTGATTCCTAACCCACATACTAGAGAAGACAATTTAGAGACCTCAAAATCAATGTCCTAGGGCTTATGCTGACTGATTCTTAAACTCTGTCTTCAGAACTGTCATAAGGTGCACAAGACATATACTATCCTGACACACTGCTTTAATGATTTTAGACCATGCAATATATCATTGTTCTGTTCCCACAGCTGCTTCTTGAACCAATATACAATTTTCCAATGAGTACAATGTGTAGTGCTCTGGGCTTCCCATTATTCTCAAGTTTATCCATAATTTGCTGTGGTACTCCCAGTTAAATGATTTAGCAGAGTCAATAAAACTAATATAAATATTTTTCTATGCCAAGGCTGTGAGTTATGTATCATAGCAAACGGAATCTGAAACTAGTGTGAACTTCTGTTAACTTCAATGCACTGCTGCAACCATTATCAGATTATTTTAATAATATTTAAATTGCATAAATTATCTTCTATAAATTGCACATTCTATGGACTCACCTTTCTTTAAAATTGGAACTCTTCCAGTAAGTTAGTCAGTTCTCTGTCTTTCTAATTTCTTTGTATAGACAACTGAGGAACAGATCTCTGATGGTGCAGTGTTTACTGCTTGGGTCGCTGAATCAAAGGTCAATGATTGGATACCACCAGCTGCTCCTGGGGAGAAAGATGAGACACTCAACTCCCGTGAAGAGTTAACAGCCTCAGAAACTAACATTGGCAGTTCTCGCATTTTCTATAGGGTTTCTAAAGCCAAAGTGAGTTTGAGGATTTTTTGAGCATTCAACGGATTTTGGAATCAGTGTTTTAGCTGATGTATTATTGTCAGATATTTTATTCCATTCTGTAAGCTTTCTTTCTCGTTATTAAGGTCTCTTGATATACATAGATGTCATGATTTTTAGAAGATCATAATCCTCTTTATTTCCTGGGAAAGCATTTCCAATTGTGATGCCTGATTGGTCAACCTAAAATTAAGTTTAAATACAAAGAAAACTGACATAAAAGATAACTTTACAAATTTCATCCTTCCTTCATTTTAACCTTATGTTACCCTAAGTAGCTACATTAATGGAAACTTAAGGAAGCCTCAAAACTTTGTAGAAAGTTCTATTGTCTTTTCATTCTATCTTATACCAAAACTTTTGATCCCCTTCTACAAGAATCAAAGGAGTGATAACTACTAGTCAAGATTTAGACTGATCTATTGCTGGTGAAGAGTATACTTCCATACATTACATGCCTTTCGACTTAAACTATTCAGGATTTTGTTTGAAGCATATAATAGCAAGAAGTCAGCAGAGAGAAAACACACCTTTAATTTAATAGGGGAAACTTCATATAAAATGCATTTTTATTTAGCAAAAAGTAAATAGTGATAACAGAGGTAAAAGAAGACCATGGCATATAGAAGTAGTAATTGAAGATGCGACTGTAATTGCTAGGGCTGAGGTCAAGTCAATAGGAATGAAATATAGGACATTTGAAGACAGAGCAGTCCAAAGTACTGATATTCAGACCTAAAAGACTGTGATATGATTGCCACAGAAATATGTAACTTTCTGAAAGTGAAGAAACTCCCGTGAGTGTTCAGACTGAAGTTAAACAGTAGAAGAAAATAGCTGTAGCTATTTAATAGTGAAAGGAAAGGGCTATAGCTAGACCAGGAAGCCTGCCACTGTGACAGCAAGGAATTTGCCAGAGGGCCCTAGTTAAAGTTGAACGATGATGAACAGACAGGCATGCACATGTATCATACACACACATGCACTGCATATTTTGAAGGAGAAAAAATAAAAGCACATTGTAAAAAAGAAAGAAAAGGACATTATTTCTACCCATGGTAGCTTGGGCACTCTTATGTTCAGATTGCAACCACTACACACATTTTGTCTTTCATCGCAGAAAAACAACTGTGTATGCCTGGGAGGAAGACAAAACTATTCTTATGTTGACACTTGCTCCCTTATCATACTTTTTTCTATTTATTATGATTTCTTTTCTTTCCTTCTTTAACGAAAAAAAAATCAAACTTTGAATCTTCTGCTGCAAGCAATAGCTTTAAAATGTGGAAAATCAACACGATCTAAGTCATAGAACTTTCTTTTTTTAAAAGTTGACTAGCGCTTCATACACATGTCATATAACCCATCATACCAAGAGAGCTCTATAATTATGACCACATTCAATTTTAGAACTTTTTCTTTATCCTCGTAAATTTTTTCTTTATCCTTTTTAAACATGTAATTTTTCTAATTGTGGCAAAACTATACACAATAAAAAAATGTCCAGTTCACAACTTCAAAATATATAATTCAAATTAATTTACATTCTCACTGAATATCATGTTACCTAAAGGTTAAATTATAAGGTTCACATCAACCAATTTGTCTAATATTAGGCAATAGGAAAGGAATACAGGACATTTGAGGACAGAGCAGTTCAAAAGAAAGAAAAGAAAGTAGAGAGGAGTAAGTGATAAATACAAATAAATATGCATACTATAGATTAAAAACAAACAAACATGAAAGTTTTTTTTTTTGTAAATGGTCAAAAAGGTCATTTCTAGAGTTAGGGCTTAAGCCAGCCTTTAACTCATTCAATGTTGTCATTGCTGTCACCCAGAATCTCATCTGGCTCCACAATCCATGTCATTTATATCCCCAACATTTTGATACTGCTCCTATAACCTTCTGGAGAGGTCCATAGATTCCAGGTTTTCTTTGTACCAATCATCCAGGCTTGTCTCTAAACTTTAGACCACTAAGTGCAACCATTAGTTAAAAACTCATAAGTCAATGTTGATCCTAGTCATCTCTCAGCACACACAAGGTAGAAAATCATAAGTAAAACTAAGTGTTCTATGCTAACCTGGCAGAGGAGATACCATGATCACAAAGGTGGTTTTCCCAGGGTGAGGCTTACCTATTACACTATGGATGTGCTGACCCCTGTGGTTTCCCCAAATGTGGGAAACTCAACTGCATAAATTGTGGTAGTGGGGGACTGCTTTCATGCAGTAAGAAAGAAAAAGAAAAAAACAACAACTAAGTGTTCTTTGTACTTGAAGGGAATCCTCTAAGTATTGTTTAAACTGAACCCTATTTTTTTAATGCTACAGTAATTTACTTGTGGGTGGTACAAGAATGTCATACACAGATATTTATGAACCAAACTTAGAGTTTCCTTTCAACATTTAATTGACGTTTTTGATAGGGGCTGCGATGTCGGTTCTGATTCATAGCTCATCCTATGTAAAACAAAACATTGCCCAGTATGTGCACCGGGGCCTGAAATGTTATGTCTGAATCCATTGTTGCAACCACTGTGTCAATCAATCTCCTTGAGGGTCTTACTTTCTACACAGTGTGGTATTTACATAATCTGTTGTCAATTTGAGACTTAAGAGTGAGTTTAGCCTGTCAATCAGGCCACACCTCATTTGGAGATGCTATAGAGATAAATAGCTTTTTAGAATCAGGACACTGGCACAATCCCTGAGAGACTTCCTGTGGAGAAGACACGTGGAACTGCCCTAGATCCCTGGATTTGAAGGAACCACTTGGAGACCCCTGCCAACACTGAGATGCTTCCACTGACACTGGATCCACAAGTCTTTCTACTCACTGCTCTGTGATTAGCTTGCTTTTGGCATCAGGGCATGTATTTTGTGAGTCTGAAGAGGACTCTAAAGATAGGTGTCAAACATACAGACTAATATCAGACTTACAGACTTGATCTGGATTTGGCGGGGGTGCTTTCTTAATATTCAATTGCTCTTGTCTGTAAAGTTCTTTCTTATACACATATGAATGTCTATGAATTTGTTTCTCCAGACTAATATATGTGGGGTGGTCACCTTTTCCAGAAACTAATCTCTCCTGATAACATGATCAAGTATGTGAGACACAGTTTTATCCTCTTTGCCTATAATGAGACATATTTGTTTATTTTTTGATAATTCACAGTGCTTTCGGTGTCATTTGCTGACATCCTTACATATTATTTAACTTTTTCATGCATATGAGACTAAGTCATGGGTTGACTGACGTACACCTTAGTCCTCAAAGTGACATCCATGCTCATTAACACAATAAAGAGATCCTGTGCAGTAGAACTGTCCAATACAATATGTTGTTTGATTGCTTGACTGCTACAGCTATGAACATTTATTGTGAATTCAAGATAAAATGAAGTACTTGGCAACTTTGTTCTATTATCATAATGTTTATCAGTTCAATTGTGGGGATTTTAGTTTTCTTTACATTGCATTGCAATTCCTACAAATTCCTGAAATTCTTCATTTTCTTCAGTAAAAGCTTCATATCCTCCTAACTCACTCCCAGCAAGCGAGGTTGTATCATCTGCATATCACAACTTTTAAATAAGCCGTCTTTCAATCCTGATTCCATGTTCTTCTTTATATAGTTCACCTTCTCAGAATATTTGCTCACAATAAATATAATGAGAGAATAAAACCATGACATAAAACATCACTAATTTTAAATCACACAATATTCTTTTTGTGTTTAGAAAGATTTCCTTTTGGCCTCTGAAGGTTCTTCACAAGCACAATGAAGTGTTCTGGAAGTCTCATCCTTCTCAATACTATCTATCATTGGTTTTGAACCACATTGTCAAATGCTTTTGCCTAGTCAATAAAACAAACAAGTAAATACCTTTCTTTTATTTTCCACTCTCACCCAAGATTCATGTGATATCAACAATAATATCTCTATTTTCAGGTCCTTATCTGGACCCAACCCAAATTTTCTGGCAACTTCCTGATAATTTTGAATTATCTTCAGTAAAATATAACTTATATGTGATATTAATAAAATTGTTTGAAAACTTCTACATTCTATGAGGTCACTTTTCTTTATAAATATGGATTGTTCCAGTCAGTTGACCAGGTACAGATCTTCCACATTTCTTGGCGTAGATTTGGTATTTTGTCAGTTCCAGAACCCTTGTTTCTGGCTAATTCTATGAGTGCTTCTTACAATTCCTCCTTCAATAAGATTGGTTATTGATAATCTGCTACCTTTTGGAATGGTTGAATGTCAAATAGTTATTTTTGATATAGTGAGTCTGTCTTTATAGTGTCTTCTTATGCTGTCTGCACTATTCAGTATTTTGCCAATGGAAACCTTCAATTTTGCAACTTGGGACTTGACTTTGATAGTGTTTTTTTATGATTCCCTCTGAAATTTTCCATTTAGCTCTTTTATAACATCATTTCTTCTACTTACTTTAGCTACTATTATTGATCAACCTCTTGACAGTAAGAAAAATTCCAGAAGGCCAAAGGGGCATGCTTTTACAGTTACCAACACCATATAGGTATCCCTACTTGCAATAGGTATGTCGTATATATGGAAAGGCAAATATAATAATGGTTGATGTACTTATTATGAAAAATATATATTTTTAATTCTCATGTTAAACTAATTAAATACAATTAATATAAAATCATAGAAAACTTTATTAAACAGAAATATCAAGATACAAGACAACCATTTCTTGGGTGTATCCTCTATCTGGATATAAACTCTCCTAAAGTTGGTGATGCATTTCTCTAACCCATTTCAGAAGAATTCTGTGGTCTTCAAGTTATACCAGTGTAGCATCCTTGGGGCTCAAGACATGTTCTTTTTAAATATTCTTAGAGTTTGGGAAGCCAAAACAGTTCTGGAAGGGCCATATCAAGGATATAGGTTGAAAGAACTACAGTTTCTTATTCAAGTTCTCATAAGACTGGCCTTATTACGCCATCAAGAATGAGCAAGTATATTGTCCTGATGGAAACAGACAAACAAAAAGCCACTGTGTGAATTTTCTTACTTTTTTCTACTTTCAAAGATAGTCTTAAAATTTCTTCATAATAAGCCCCCATAGTATTCACCTGCCCATAGAGAAAAAATATGTCAACCCAAACTTGTTGGAGTTAAAAAAAAATCCACCACTCCCACCCCCACCCCCCAAAGCAACCCAAAACAAATACATAAAAAACTCAGGGCCTTCTGAGATGACCGTTTGCCTCAAATTTAATTGGCGTAGAAGACCTCATCTGAAACTATAATTGTATTTCTTGAAGAACCTCTTATCTGTAAGTGTAAGACAAGTGCTTTACTGAGAAAATTTCTCTGCAGATAGCCACTGATTTCAGAGACCTATTTAAAGATATTTTAATTGGAGTAAACTCACCTATAAACTGGCACCCTATCACAATAATATATTAGTATTTGGGCTACATCACGATAGCTTGTTTATATGCTCAACTTTATAAGCATCTACAGTATAATATTAATACATAAAAATTAAAAAGTATCATTTTGCATAATATATTTCACTTTCACTTTCTTTTACCAAAATTGCATATTGTTTCACAAACATGTGCTTCATTGTTGTCTTCTTTTGACTGTTTAAAATAATTATTCAGTAATTATGCCTTATGATTTTTATCTTGTACTATTTACATGCTAAATATAATTTTCTTTTGGATCGTCTCTTTAATTTTTATAATTATTACTGTTGATAACTGACTGCACAATCCCTTATTACATAGTTATACTTTCAACTGGTAACTAAAATCCCTGACTGCATAGTGATTATACCTTCGACTGATCAATAGTTCAAAGCTTCAATTGTCCCCAGCATGAAAGATGAGGCTTCACGCTCCTGTGATAAAATTTCTGTCTCAGAAACTTCCAGGGGCACATCTACCCTCTTCGCAGGGGTTAAGGTGAGTTGCAATAGACTGAAAGTTTGATTTGGTTTTTGGATATAACTGATTATCATCCATTTTAGTGTGCTTGATGTATTTTGCCTTTTATAAATTTCATTTTGATCTCTCCTTTACCAAATGCTTTCCTACACTGAATTATACAAACTCATCTATTATTGCTTAAAAGTATTGCATTTATACAAGTATATAAAGTTGTTTGTAATCCACTTAACCCCCCAAAATAAATAAAAACTAAAAAAATACCCACTGCCACCAATTTGATTGTGACTCAGGCTGATCCTATGTAGGGTTTATAAGGCTGTAAATGTTTACAGAACCAGAGAGCTTCATCCATCTGTACACTAGCTAGTGCAGTTGTATGCTGCGGTTAGCAGTCTAATGCTTATTTGACAGTGTCACAGGTCTTTATAAAAAATCTTTCTCACCTACTCATAAACATGAACAGGAAAAAAATCATGATCAGGAAATGCAATTTGTCTATTGTTCTTATTTTAACTAGTGGTCTAATAATTTACCAACTCTTTTTCATTTTGCTTTTTAAAGGTTCATTGTTTTGAAAACCATGTGTGCTGGCGAATATCTCAGAGTTTTTAAATATAAACTCAACAGAAGGATGACTCAGGTACAGAGCTGGCAAGGAAAGGAAACCCATGCAAATGCACTCAGGGAAAATGATGGTTCTGCTAAACAACAAGGAAGTCTAACACTTTACATCATCAGATAAGGAACCGGAAGTTAAAAATTAATAATTATAAAAAATCATCAAATGAGATAAAGACAGACAATTTAAAAGCTGGATTTTTGCAGAGACCAGTGGATGACATATGATTGACCTGCGGTCTATATGACTGGAAGTAACCCATGAGATTGTTACAGCCTGGTCACCTAAAAGTGGCAAATCAGGTTTTTCAGTTAAGGTGTTAATATGATCACTTCCTAATCACTTCTGTTTCTGAGGGTCCCTTATAAAGATATATCTACAATACTGCACATTATGACCCTTTGGGATAAGCTACCATATCTGTTTGATCATAATGGGAAGATCTTCTGGAAATAGATTGTGATATCCTGCACCTACTAGACTTTCAAGCAAAGGGATGTCTTCTTTGCGATACAAGTTTGTCAATGTTAGAGGGTATTAGACAAGGCAGCTTTTTTGTGTGCTTTTTTCATCCTAACCCCTAAACCTAACCCTAAAAGTGGCTTTTAAATTCCACGTGGATCCTAGACTGATGTTCAGACTTTCAAATGGAATTGATGCTCTGCCTTCAGATTTCTCTATCCACATTCACGAAGTGTCTCTAATTTTAATCTCTAATATACATGCTAGTTTTACCAATTTTGTTTCCCTATTTCTTCATCTTCTTTCATTTTCATTCACTCCTTCATTTTGTACATCCTTTTCTTTTTTCTTGATTTTTGGATTATTTCATGAATTTTCCATGACTTTAAATGTTTAATGCCTTCTGAAAAATGCATCATTTTATCTGAACTACTCTTGGGTTACATAGTACTTCAATTCTAGAATATTGACATTTCCTTTTACATTGCCATTTGAATGGAATAAATGTTCAATACTAAGCATATGTTTCCCCAATAATTGAAAATGAGAGTTGATAATAAGGACTTTCCCTATTTAAGATTTTATTGTTTTTTTTTTGTCTAGCTATTACTGAATGTTACATCCATTTAAAAATGAATTTAATTTTTAGGATTACTTCAAAGGGTTACCCCCCCCCAAAAAAAAAAAACAAATTAAAAATAACCTGATCAACCTTCAAAGTATTCTCTATTGCACTTAACACATTTGTCAAATCTGGAATTCCATTCTTGAAAACACTTCTAAACTCATCTGTGTGCATGGTTGACAGTACCTCCCTCATTCTTTTCTTTTACCTTTTCCATGCCATCAAATCTTTGACCTTTCCCGGCCCTCTTCATGGGTAGAACAAAAAGAAGTTGCCTGAGTGAGGTTATGGAAGAAAGGTGTGCGGGCCAAGAGAGGCATGCTGGGGATTTTGGTTTTTGCTAAAATCTGGCACACTGTGCTGACTGAATCAGCAAGTGCATTGTCGTGGTGACAAAACCTGTCCACTGTCTGCCACAAATCACTTTTTTGTTGTTGCACATTGACATACAAACTTTCCAGAATCTGTAATTCGAAAGCCTGATTAACAATATGTCCTGGAGGAACAAACTTCAAAGGCACTGAGAAGACATTTTCATCTGTTCGGAAAGTTGACAGATAACAAGGTTTGTTATCCATTGATGTTTCACTTCACTTGAAATGAGAAAACTACACATAAACTTCAGTTTTTCCCAATTCCTGTTTATTTAGGCTGCATTCGACACCACAAGAGTTTCTGCAGCACTTTTCTTGAGCTGGAAACAATTTCATAGCCCCACACTGTTCTCTTAAACCAGCCATCACACAAAAAAGAGATTTTCATGAAAATGTTTTCACAAAAAAATTAACTGTTACCAGAGAGAATCTTCACAGGCATCGCCATTGAGTGCACTAACTCAGGACAAGCTGCCAGATGCTTGAGTAGTAAGAAATATCTGTACTATAAAAGCTCCATTATGTCCAATATCATATCAAGTTTGGGGGAGTGTTTCCTCATTTATTTACTATTTGTTTTATCTTGGTAAATGATCCATATGTTCTTGCAAAAAATCCTTTATATATTGTAAGTGTACAAAAAAGTTTTTAAAAAGGTTGTGGTTGAATGGATTTAGGACAATGTGACTTTGTCACAAACTTGTCAAGTCCTTTTACATAAAATAAATATGTAGCATTTAAAAATTTAAATAAATGCATATGCTTATCACATTTACCTTACTGGATGCATTGCTTAGAATTTCTATATCTTTAATAAATTTAAGATGATAATCATCAGAGTGCATATTTAAATATATTTACCCATTTAGAGTCTATCATCCACGATATGTGCAATTTACAGTTGAGCTATCAACAAAAGAAACAACAAAAACAAAGAAACAAAAACAAAACTATGCTGTAACATGATACTGGCAAGAGATATTTTTCTCCTTGTTTGGAAAATGTGTACACGTTCCATATCTTCAGTATTTGTGACCAAGTGACAAGGTTCCAACCATACACATTACATCTTTCATTTTGATCCTCTGTAGCTATGGTTCCCAACCTGTGGTTCACGACAGCTTTGGGGGGTCCAATGACTTTATCATAAGGGTCATCTGACTTATAATAGCAAAATTACAGTTACGAAGTAGCAATGGTAACAATTTTATGTTTGGGGGGATCACCACAAACTGCTTTATAGTCATTTCCATGCACTCTCAGTTGGTTGGCCAGTTAAAAAATTACCATGCCCAAATTGTTTTTGAATATTAGCAGCAACTATTTAGATGTTCAAAATTAAATTATTAACAGATGATTATAGTTACTTTAAATGTGTTACTATAATAATCAACTATACTCAAAAGTTAAATTTCTGGTTCTTACTTGTCCATCACAAAATTTCTGATCCAGTTATTTTACATTCTGCCTATTAATAGGAGAGACGAGTTCCTGGAGAAGGACATCATGCTTCATAAAGTGGAGGGGCAGTGAGAAATCGGAAGGCCTTGGACAAGATGGATTGATATCATGGATGGATAAGATGGATTTATTCATTGGAATAAAAACAATGATTAGAATGGGGAGGGACCATCTAGTGTCTCATTCTGTTGTGCATGTGGTTCCTATGGGTCAAAACAGACTTATTAGCATCTAACAACAGTGATAGAAAGAAATGCATCTGTGTTGAGACAATGCCTTGCCATGTTGTAGATGTGTCAAAGTTCAGATGCAGGGAGATTCTAAGTTCATGTGTCAAATGTCAAGCTGATGGCTTTCACTGACCATTGTAGCCATGAGATCTGACAAACCACAAATCAGAAGGAACAGCATGGTTAGTGACCACAGAATACAATGAGTTCATAGTAAATCAGGCTCATGATGAGAAGAGTGAATGGATCAAAGTTTGTCAGGTGAGAAAAGAGGCCTCTGATAACTTTCATGGTCATCAGGCAATATGGCAGGTTCCTGGTTCTGGTTAAAAACAAAACAAAACATATGCCAGTGATGCAGCTTCAGGATTCAGATCCAGCAAAATGCAAACAAGTTTTTCTACATTGTTCACCTGTGCTAGAGGCAGGTCACATCCCCATGGCAATGAACTGTACCAGGGTTACGACCTGAGTAAGAATGCTACCTTCCCTCCAGATCTCTCCTATTATGGAGAATTATGACTGGCTACTATCACACTCTGTTAGGTCAGGTTGTGAACATTATTCAAATGTCAAAGGACTGAGAGTCCCGGTTCGTTCCTTTCACCCTGCTTACTAATAACCTTAAATTCAATGGGTTGCCATTGCAGATCTGAGGTTGTGATGGGGATTCAGTGCGGAGTTCTTCCCTTTTCACTGGCTATTTCTGTAAGACTCCTGGTCCAATCATGGTGATACAGAACCTTTCTAGTCAAAAGTATAAATCTTGACTTTTTATTATGTTCCAAGTTTTTCTTAACTGTTTAGCCACAGTTTTTACTTCACAATTTGACAACTAATTACATCTCTTGAAATATCTATGCCAATGAATTAGCTTCTTTGAAAATATGGTGATGAAATTCATAATTATAGATAGGCATTGGTATAAAACCAGCACCTTGATGATCTGCAAACAATTACAATCTGACCATGATTTTATTTCAATCATTACAATTTGCATAACAGAGTGTAGTGGTTATGTATTCATATGATTGGGATATAGGGATGGAGTCTAGCCTGTTAATCTCGAGATAGTCATTGACTAGCCAATGAGGCCTCTGTGCAAGCATGGCTTTCTCCTGGCATGTCTGGGAAATCTCACAGTATTTCCCTCATGGAGATGAAAAGCTATCTATCCAGTTGTTGGGCGTTAGTCTCAGCGATGACAAACTACACAAGACAAGATGGCAGCATCCGATGAGCTGGAAGAGCCAGAGAAGAAGCCACATGGCCTTATCTTGATGGAACCAGACCTCTGAAGCTGAAGAAGCCACGTGGAGATCCCTGCCAGTGCTGGGATGGTTTGACTGCACGTGCTTCGTGAGTCAGAAGGAGACTTTATAGACTGGTATCGGACATATGGGCTAATGTTGGATTTATGACCTTAGACACGACTGGGTTGGGATGCTTTCTCAATGTTCCATTCCTTTTGTATATAAACCTTACCCTCATATCCATATGTGTGTCTATGAATTTGTTTCTCTAGTCTATCCGGACTAACACACAGAACCTACAGATATGACAGAAAATGAAATTTGTTCTTAAGGACCCAGCTTGCTTATGTAGCAAAAGTTCATTATTATAATGTGTAACCTAAAACATTAAATGGATTTTTAATGTTTATGTTCACCTGGATTCATCCATGTAACCCAGAGCAGCATAAGAAAAGAAAAGGAAAAAAAAAACCCAACAACAACAACAAACCAATAGTAAGATTCAGTTCCATAAAGAACAGGTGATATTGAATGTCTTTTTTTATTGGAATTAGGAATAAGTACATCTTGTTTTGAAAGAAAGTGTCTAAACTACAGATGTCAAATGATTAATAATTGTAAAAACAGGACCAAAATACTACTGAAAAGATACCAAATATTTGATCATTTACATAAAATACAAAAAATGACATTATATGGCTTAAAGTCTCATTCAGATAACTAGAAGGGAGGCTGAGAAATTGTTAGTCTTTCATCAGTCAAGAATAACCTCATTGGAAGAGACCTATTCGTTATAAGTTTATAATCTTAAACCTTTCAATTCTTTCTCATTTGTAAGTGTGTAGTGTGTCTGTTTCAGTCCTAGCTTCAAACCCAATTTAAAGGCATTTGATAACTTTTTTTGTGGGCATCACTGCCCCCCTGGTGAGAGTAGGAGGCCCACCCTTGCTTCTGGAGAGCTGCTGCTGGATTTGAACTGCCAACCCTATGGGCCCCAGTCCCTCACACAACCACTATGCCACTGGAGCTCAGCCCCATTTCATAACTTTTAATCTTGGGATGAGGTATGTTCATTGTGACAGAAGTGTCATTGTTTCTAGGCTTTCTCTCTCCACTAGTGGAAAAGGAAATATATCACATATATACAATTCTATGCATAAGTAACATTTTTATATGTAATCATCTGCATCTATTTTAAGTTAGTTATAATTTTTTTAATGATGGAGCCAATTACTAGAAATAATATTGCCCTTCCTCCCTTGCTTCTGAAAACTCGAACTCCAACTATAGAAACCTGGTAGCTACCAATCACTTAATTGCTCATTTTCAGCACACATGTGTTGATGTACCAGAACTGTTAACTTGCATTTTTGTGGAATACAACTTTATCAATAGTGTGTAAGTCATTTGTGAAATTCCTTTATCTTTGGTCTTGCACTTGTCACTCATTTCCCAAATAATTCAGTCAGCTCCTTTGCCTCCAACACTGTTCAATAAAGCTGTTTCCTACATTTGTGATATGCGTTAGATTATTTCATTCAAGTCTCCATCCCATCCTGGGATACAGTTTGAAAATGAGTGAGAACTGTAAGACAATACAAATATTAATGTGCATAGGTTCAGATGGGCTCTTTTTATGTCAATCTATTAATTTTGATAAGTGCACATTTTATATCTATATTTACAGTATTACAGAATAGATTCTTCACCCTTATAAATATCCAATGTTCCATGTAGTTCTGTCCTTGTGAAATTGTCATATGTATGCTGATTTTTTTTATCTTTTACATATTTCATTTTCCAATTATATATAATTGGAATCGTACAAGTTGAGCCTTTACAGAGTGGTCTTTCAGTAAGAAAAATGTTTACAAGGTCAGTACATTTTTTGATAAAAGTGTACTTGTTTCTATTGATGTACAATACACTGTTGCAATACTAAGCTACAATATTCTAACGCATTCACATAGTAAAGTGAATTTGACTGTTCAAGTTATTGGCAGCTCTGACTAAAATTGATGTAAACATTTACACATCTGTTTAGTAGAGACATAGTTTTCAAATCAATTAGAAACATAAATAGGAGACAGGCAAAACCTATTTTTAGTTTTGAGAAATTTTTCCAAGCTGACTTCCAAAGTGACTATGTTTTTTTTTTTCTTTTTTTAAATCAGATATTTTAAAAAGAGAAATAACAACAGCAAAAATGGAAGTGACCATCACTCCCACCAGGCTAAAAACAGTGTCTCAGTGGCATAACATTGAAATACAAGAGTAACCCAGCAAACTAAGAGTCTGCATCTGGGGGCTGCAGTTAACTGGTGCTTGAGTACTTGACTTATGCTAAGTCTTTAATTTGAATATTTCCTTGAGTTTAGTCTCAATTATATAGCAATGGGAAGCAGAGTAAATTTTTTTTTTTTTTTTTTTTTAGGCATCACTGCCCTCTGGTAGGAGTGGCAGACCCAGCCTTGCTGCTGCTGGATTTGAACCGCCAAGCCAGTCAGCCGCAGTCCCGCACTCAACCACTACGCTACCAGGGCTCAGCCCCTGTAAATTTTTTCTTAACTGTCTAGTTAATATGGATTTGCAGTTTTAGCTAACTAGGAATGGTGGTATCTGGGAGTGTAATCGAGTTCTAATACATATTTTCTTAATTTGATAATTGAAAGACTTGTAGATCAAGTGAATGGCAATCTAACTTGAACCACTGAAATAAAGTCACTGCATTCAATCAATTTCCAGCCTTGTGCTAGCTTACACCCACAGTTCTTTGATGAAGATGCCATATCTACTAGCGAAGAATCCCAATGCACCAATTAATTTTTCTGCCAATCTTTCTTCTAGTCTTCCACAATGGGAGTTATGGATTTTCAGAAGAGTGTTTATTGGGGAAACTAAATCATCAGATGTTTCTGCGGCATACTGGTCACTGGCTCAGAATTGATAGTAAATCCAAAATATCTCTGTGATCCACCAGTCAGAATAGTGGCAGATGCAGTGTGATTAACAGATTGTGGTCACATGATTTGGCTTTAGTTGCTAGGAGTTTCCTTTAAAAAGTTGGGGACAGGTGGTAGGGGACAAAGGTATGTGGATATTTCCCTCTAAATTGATTCAAGAGTAACAAAACTATATGTGTGTCACGTTAATGTTTAACATAAGATGACCTCAGTAAAGGAGGATTTTAGTAATCAAGAGGTTAGGATGATGTGTGTTGTGTTAAACCAGTGATCATCTTTCTGTGACTAGTAAGAACTTATTAACAAAGTAACAATGGTGACAGTATCAAGGGTATGCATGGGGCTCAAAAACATGGACTTCCACTCTTCAACACTGATTTGGTTATAGCATGCCCAATCTACCAACAGAAGAAATCAACACTGACTCTGATATGTTCCTCTTCAGCAGGGTGATCAAACAAAGAATACATGGATTACATTAGGTGATATCTTTACTGGAAATTGAAGATATTTGATTTTCTTATTAAAATAGACAAAATGTTGAATTTTAATTTGCCTTCCCTGAAATCAGTGATTGTGGCCAAACTGTCTTCTATAATAGATCTTATTTGCAGTCATGCTATTCTCACCCAACGGCACATCAGATAAAGGGCCTTTACAGAAAGCAAAATAAGAAAATAGGCCATTCTTATGGAAAACGCTGGTCTTAGCATGTGGATTATTATCCTGTAGAAGTTATCTTGAAAATATGATGGAATGTCCTTAAGTAAGTGTCTTGACTAGGGCAATGTTCTCCAGGAGTTAATGTATACTCTAAAGCAATGCTCAATATATGGGATTGTTTCTCCAACTGCCAGGATTCATGGATCCTAGAACTAAGAAATGGAAAATGAAATTGTACCGTTCACTGTTATTCCTAATGACCTCTTCACAAAATATTTGCTCTATGTTCCTGAAGCTCTTTGGGAGTGAACATATTAATTCCAAAATGAAGACTATGCCCTTTTGAAGACATAATGTTGAACCCTTGACTTTGAAGTTAAGAATGCCATACATTGGCCTGCTCATATTTCTGTATCAAAAGCTGAAGAAAAGAGTTACTGTATTCATTGGTTGGGTTTACATGGGTGAACCAGGGAAAATAAAATTGATATGATACAGTGGGTGGAACATAAGTGTCTTTTCAAATACAGGAGACTTAGTAAGACTATTTTTTAGTACTACCATGTCCTTTGGTTAAAGTCTAGGCTGAG
Source organism: Nesogale talazaci (assembly GCA_004026705.1). Lineage (NCBI taxonomy): Eukaryota > Metazoa > Chordata > Mammalia > Afrosoricida > Tenrecidae > Nesogale > Nesogale talazaci. Next base: position 129,428 of record PVJH01002098.1, on the reverse strand, counting down.
TAGAGTTTGGGCTGGGAAAAAAAGAAAAACAAGTCTATGGTGAGTTATAGCAGATACAAATGTTCAAGTCACCCCACCTGTCAAAGAGGCATTGCCAGTTTAGGTGCACGCTGACAGACATAGGAATATGAAATATGTTGTGGAAAGAGATAGTTCTCAACACAAACTACAACCCTGCACCCAGTTGCAGAATGGAAGTCTAAAATTGTTGTATATCCCTTCCTTGTATGTGTGCATCAAATATTTTGGTCTTGCTCATTTCTGAAGTATAATCAACAAAGTTTTTTAAATTGTACCTATGTTAGTTGTGCTATTACTTGCAGGTTTGATTTTATTTTTCTTAATTTAGAGATTTTTTGTGCTTTAAGGAATGTGCACAGGTGTCATTCTGGTAATGTGTGGGTCATTATTCTTAAGGTTGTGTGTCACTTTGGTTGGACTCTTATATTCTCATTCGGCAGATTTGATGTAGCCATATTCAATATGAACTATAGTAAAATGTACTCAAGTTCATGATAACAATAAATCAAAATATATATTCTTCAGTCATTTTGCTTGTATGGACTTTTTTGCAAACTTCTATAAGTTTTTGCTCACTCTAGAGTCTTTAATCGGATTTCTTTAGCTAGCCTTCGGTAATTGAGACTTGATACAACTCTCTCAGGAGCTTTATAGTAGGTAGCTTAACATCTTATTTGCCTCTTCTGGATTTGTGAAAATCTGTAATGTGATAAAAAAAAAAAACAGTTATCTGACTTGTGTGAGTGAGAAGAAGCCTCCACCATGACATCTGTCCCACTTGGGTTTTGAAGACTTTTAAATCTGGTGAACCACTCCTTCATAAAAAGGTTTTTCTAAATATCTACATTTATGAGCATCATTAATTTTTCATCTCAAGCGATAAAAGACTATAACAGCACCCAACAAAAAAAACTACATGACTTTAAAATTCTTTAAAATCATTTTTCCCTTAATAAAGTCCCAGTAACTTTGTTAAATCTTTCCTAGAGCTCCGGCCATTACCTTGCCTCCACTTTTTCCCCCAAATAGACTTATTCATGCTACATTTCCCCCTCTCCTAATTTACACATGATATTCATACTCCAGAATATCTGAAGGGTTGCTTCTGAAATTTCCTCTCAATTTCTCTCTCACTATTTTTTCTTTTTCTTTTTTCTTTTGTGTGTGGCATCACTGCCCTGGTGGCTGTAGGAAGCCCAGCCTTGCTCCTGGAGAGCTACTGCTGGGTTTGAACTGTCAACCCTGTGGGCTGCAGTCCTGCACACAACCACTAGGCCACCAGGGCTCAGCTTCTCTCACTATTTTTTAAGCCAGCATAATCTTCATTTTTTTTAGGTTTCAAAGTCACATGAGCTTGTTTCTCCTTCTAGATATATTATAGATGTATGTCTCATTATCTGCTGGTATCTATAAAATGGAAACGTGTGGTTGGATTTTATTGTACAATAATTAATGTCAGAGTGGTCACAGTGATTTGGAGAAAAGTGATGTTCCTAAATTCCAACCCTTTCAAGGTTCTCTTCTGCTCCATTTCCCCCGGTACCCTGTACCCCTCCCACAAGCATCTTCCCTTATATCCTTGGATTTTCTTAGTATTTGTAGCATCCCACAGAAACTCCTGAAACCTTGAGGAAAAGCATCACACATTTGTAGGTGCTGTTCGTTCACACTCCAAAGGTCAGAAAGGGTCCAGAACCTGAAACCCAAATGTCCCAAAGTCACAGTGTTCTTCTCATTTCCATTGAAGTTCAGTCAGAAAAATAGAGGTCTGGCATTCCAGGTAAAGCTAGAGATGTGGGATGGTATCTTTATATATCCACAGAAAAGAAAGAGTGGATAGTTTCACATTCTGTACTAAAGTGTAGTCTTAAAGATGTCATGAAGGAAACAAAGAATATGACTTGATCCACACATTTTACTTGTCAGGTCTCAATTCCACCCTATTCCATTAGTAGATAATCCCTCTAAAGTGGGTCTATAGCCATAGATAAAATCCAACAATACAATATATTATATAACTTATAGATCAAAGGTTTGTATTAATTGCCTTCAAAACATTAGTAAAAAGAATATGCTTGGCTGAGCCCCGGTGACGTAGTGGTTGTGTGCAGGACTGCAGCCCACTGAGATGGAGGTTCAAATCCAGCAGAGACTCCACAGGAGCAAAGACTGGGCCTCCTACTCCCACCACCAGAGGGCAGTGATGCAAAAAAAAGAAAATGCTTAGATTTATCAATGAAAATTAACTTTCAAAGTCAAATATAGATATGTTAGTTTTACCACTTCAATATTTTCTCTTTCCCAGATATTTAACTTTGTGAAAGTAAGGGTTGCTTATTGCATTTCATTTCTCTAGTATCTAGCAGTATTTTTGTAATTGATTTTCTTCAAGAAGTATTTATCTAGGTATTTGACCACCAGTATGTAAATGATGCTATCGGGTGAGTTCTGCAACACTACATACAACAAAGGGAAACACTCTCAGATCCCGTGCCATGCTCACAATGGTTTTGATGTTTGAATCCATTATTGCAACCATTGCACCAATTCCATCTTGGTGAGGATCTTATTCTCTTTTCTTCTCTTCTGATTTACCAAGTATGATGTCTTTTTCTTGGGACCAGTTTCCTCTGATAACATCTAAAGTACTTTCTTCCACTGAACATTCTGGATGTTATTTTCCCAAGACAGATGTGTCTGTTCTTTTGGCAGTTCATCTTACTTTCAAAATGCTCTGTGAGCACTATCATTCATTCAAATGCATCCACTGGTCTTTGTTCTTCCTTATTCGAGGTCTAGCTTTTGCTTTCATAGCAAGTGGTTGACTTGGCTTGAGTCAGGGACAACTTAGTCCTTGATGTGACATCATTATTTAACACTTTAAATCATCCTAGGCATCATATTTCCCCACTGAATTATGTCCTCTATTTTTTTGACTGCTGCTTCTATGAACATTGGCTGAAGCAAGATGAAATTCACAACAACTTCAGTCTATTCTTTGTTTATCATAATGCTGTCTCCTGGCCAATCTGTGAAAGATTTGGACATTTTATACATGGAGTCACAATCCACACTGAATCCTGCAATTCTTGATCTTAATCAGCAGTGCTTCCCATCTACCTTGACTTCAGTAAGCAAGGTGATTCAACAGCACATTGCAAGTGGTTAGTCTTTGCATAATTTTGATGCCAATTTTCATTTAGCTAGACCTTTTGGATTATTTGTTCAACACACAGATTAACAAGTATGGTGCAAAGATACAATACCCATGCACCTTTTGCTCTTATTTTAAATTGGGCTGTAATATTTTGTTTTATTCAAATGACTGCCTCTCAGCCCATGTACAAGTTCTATGTAAGCAAAATGAAATTTTCTAAAATTCCCAAAGTCCTCAATCGTACTCATTACTTGTGTTCAATATAGTCTAATCCCTTTGCATAATCAATAAAACATAAGTTAACATCGTTATGATATTCTGTACTTTCATGCACCATCCACCTGACATTGACAATGATACTATCCACCTCCATGTGACATTTTCTCCTGAGTTTAGCTTGATTTTCTATTAGCTCTCTATGACTGATTTTTAGTTATCTTCAGCAAACCTTTACTTACATGAGATATTAAATGATAAACTTATTATTTTGTTAGGTAACATTTCAAAACTGGTACAAATAGGTATTTCTGTTCTTCCAATTTTCTTGTCATAAATGAGTAAAATTTCAGTGCTTCATCACCTTGATGAAATATTTTGTCAACTTCTGGAGACTTATTTTTTGCTAATTCCTTTTATGCAGGTTGGTTTCTTTCCTTCCATACCATCAGTCTTAATTATGTGCTAACTGTTGAGCTATTAAGCAGTTCTTTTTGGTACAGTGGTTCTGTGTATTCCTTGTATCTCCTTTTATTTTTTCCTTATTATTGAAACATTTGCCCTTAGAGTCTTCCAATATTGCCACTGTAAGCTTGAATTTTTCATTGAATTCATTCAGTTTAAGATATTCTGAGCATGTTCTTCCTTTTGGGTTTTCTAACACAAGGTCTTTGAATATTACATTATGATATTTGACTCTGTCTTTTATAGCTTCTCTTTGAACATTGCTGTTCAGTTCTTTAACTTCATCATTTATTCCATTTGTCTTAGCTGGTCTATGGTTAAGAGTAAGTTGTTCAGCCTTTTACCCACAGTAACCTACAATATGTCAACACAGACTTGCATTTTTCTTTAGTTCTTTCATGTGTGTAAATTCTCTGAACTTAATATAGGTTACACAATGCTAGTTGGTAAATACAATATATTTCCAAGAAACCCCATAAAACAATATTTTATAGTATAAAAATTACACATATTTATACCTGCAATATGTGTATATTCTGAAAATGTACCAAAAAATTTTTGTGTTTAGGTTTAGATAAGAGTACATTGGTTTGTTACAATGATTTTGTGAGTATGAGAGATGAATTATCTGTAATCATGTTGAAACAAGATTGCTATGGAAAATAAGCACAAATTTAATTAAATTAATTAAATTAATCCCAAATTTAATTAATTCAATAATGCTGAACACCAAGCTCATGTCATTACCAGTCATTATGATGTCCAACTTAGGAAATAGAATACAATTATAGGATGAAATTTAGATAGTTATTATTCTTTGAAAATAAATGGTATTCCATGCTGATAATGGTTTATATGTGTTTTCAGTATGTCTCATATACAACTCATGTTATCAAGAAGAAAAGATGCTTTTATTTCTCTTATTCAGTATATTTTTCTTTGCCAGAAGTGTTAATCTTTTCAGTATGTATGGTACTGTTCTAATTTTCTGATAAATTTGACTAGTAAGGTTCATTCATGGATTAAGATACACATTTAAATAGTTCTGATTACTTGAAAAGTATTAACACACTAAAAGGCATGTGTCATGCTTTATTAATATTACTTATGGCACTGTGAAGGGCTTTATATTACAAGTGAGTCTTGACCTTCTTAAATGTATAGCAAAGACTAGTCTAAGAAAATGAATGAACAACAGAGCTCAACCCTGGAGATCAGACTTTGTGTTCCTATCGATATGCATTCGATTCTAAACCTATGGATTGCATCTCTGGAACAGGAGCCTATTCATTTTTCGGTTTTTTTAATCTGCTAAAACAACCATTCCTTAACCATGTGTTATCAGATTTACCAAAGTAAAATGATTTCATTTGAAATTGATTGCATGATCTGAAGAAATAAGATAATCTTGCTTTCCAAAACGGCAACAGTTCAATTATTCATTTGAAGTCTGGAACTTGAAGTGTAACTTCTTAGAAGCTCTATAGCATCCAGGAAAATGTATTGAGCCAAGGGGGTAAAATATAATAACACAGCTTATTGAGAGATGCCTGAGAGCAGAAACAAATCATAAGATTTCAAAGAAGCTTCAGTAAAAAAAGCAAACTGATACACTAGTCTAGGTAATTTGATTTTTCCCAGTAATTTGATTTTTCAATATATAAATATACACACACATACATACAGACTACATACATTCATACATACAAAGTGCAGCTCTATAGATCAGGTGACTTATGAATTTAACTTCCCAAATAGGCAAATACTGCCACAATGATGTGCGGCTATCAAATTGTGGAGAAAATCCTAAGCTAGGTGATGTACATTCTTATTACTCTCTCCAGCTATCTTGGTAGCACAGTCTTTCAGTGCCAGGATATTAAATTTCCAGAAACTCCAGTCAGATTTAAAAGGCTACGTGAAGCAAAGGATATCATTACTAATGTTAAATATGTTGGCTGAGGACAGAAAATACCAGCAGAATGTTTATGTGTTGTACTAACTCTGCAAAGGTATGTGTGTATAACAAATCATGGATAGTAATTGTTCAGTGTTATGTCCAAAAGTATTTATTGATAGAAAAAAATAAAAAAAATTACTGTGATGGTTGGAACCATCTTGCAGAGGAATTTAGCTTTTGTTTTCAGTTATTTGAGCTATACCAACCACTGGAGTTCAGGAGTGTGTGATGGCGCCACTAAAAAAGGGATCACCTAGTGTGATCATTAGGCTTTAGATCAACTGGACTCTTCTAGGATATGATCTAATATGTAGCAAACTCCATGAGAGACTCTTCTGGGGAGCAGCCGAGCAGGCAAACTGGCCACAGTCTTGACAAAATACAGGGCGGTTACCTTATGATTGGACTACATGTAGCCTTGTATTTGCTAGGTTTCTGGGGAGGTTCACCTCAGCTTTTGCTTCTCAGCACTTCTGTACTTCCAAGTCACTTTTATGTGAGAAAGGGAAGTTTTAGGTCTTGTGGTCTCAGAAAGTAAACACTATCTGGAAAGGGTGCAAGGCCATATGGCGGGGCCATAGGGAAGTTCCTGACTGAAAATGGCCATTGCAGGGGCTTGCAGAAGAACATATGATGGGAATTCCAGAACAGGAGCCCAGAACTGGTGAGGAGCTAAGAATATAGACCAAGGGCTTAAAATTTCAAGAAGCCAGGATAATGTAGCTCTGAGAAGGCCTGCAGGAGCTTATGTGCACATGGAAGAGATTCCCTCATTCTGAAAGAACAAGAGAAGACAGAGATGGCTCCGCCAGCGGTTGCTTTCATCCCCTGCTAACTCCACTGGCTTGCGAGGCATGGTTAAGAATATTGGCTGATCTTATTGCTTGAGTTTAGGCATATCTGTTTGATGTTATGCTGCTGGTACCTAATCTGTGTACCCAGGTGGTCTTCCCACCTGGGTCTAGGAGACTTGGATGTGAGCATGCTCTGTTCTGGATTTTCCCATAAGTGTCTAATTAGTGTGCCTGAATTTTTGCAACCCCTTTATTTTGGCGAAACAGTTAATTTTCTTTTAGTGCGGGTATTTGGTGGAGACATTCATCATCCAAAAGAAAATGTCAAGCTCTCAAAGTACAATGATGTGTGAGAGATATCTAACCCTATACAAGCAAATTCAACTAATACAACTATTTTAACATTTATTCATCTATCACTAAAGTTAACGTAGATACTGAAGAGTTTTAGCAAGTGTTCAGTTGATCTAAAATGTAATCCGGATTTATTAGTAATGATTGGTGATTGGAAGGCAAAAGTTGGAAACAAAGACAAAGCAACAGGTTTGCAAAATGCACCCTTTTTGATGGAAATAAAGCTGGAGTTGACATGAGAGAACTATTTAAGATCAGTGCCTTCTTCATTGAGATAGCCTTTTTCAGTACCTAAAAGAGTCAATGTACTCATAGATTCTCCAGATTGAATACATAGACATCAAATTGAGTATTTCTATGGGAAGAAATGATGGAGAAACTCTTAATTGACATCTACAATGCGATGAGCGGTTGATAGTGAAACATACCGCCAATTGCTCATATGTAAAGTTCAGGTTGAAATTGAAGAAAATTCAAATGTATTCATGAGAGCTATGGCCTCATGTATTCATGAAAACTATGGCCTTGATTAGATCCCACCTAAATTTTGATAATATTTCAAGAAAAGATTCGGAGTTCATTTAAAAGAGGTAAAAAGAAAAGATCGAAGTGGATGTCAGAAGAGATTCTGAAATTAGCTTTTAGTCATGTAGGAGTGAAGGTAAATGGGAAAAAAATGATCAAATCAAACAAAGAGCTAAATATAATTTCGGAAAGGGTAGCTCGAAAAGACAATGTTAAATGCTATAATAAAATGTGAAAAATCCAAAAAAGAAGAACACTATCAGAACATCTTAAATGGAAAGAATTCACACACAAAAAAAATTCTAGGCTCAAGTTGCAATGTTGCCTCATATGCAGGTGAATGTTGAATCTTGAATAATTAGTACTGAATAAGAATGGATGCATTTGAGTTGTGGTGCTGGCAAAGAATGCCAAAGTGTTATGCAATGCCCAAAGAAAAAGACATATTTCTTAGAAGCAGTACAGTTAAGAGGCTTGGTAAAGTGGAGGGACAGTGACAAAGAGGAGGATCCTCAACAAGATGGATTCAAGCAAGGGCTACAACAATGGGCTCAATCATGGAAAGAATTGTGATGATAAACCAGCACTGGGGAATATTTCCTTCAGAATGCATGGGATATGTCAGAGCTCACTCAATGACACCTAACTACAACAGTGTGTGCAAAATATTGAACACCGCAAGTAAGTCTCTAAAGAATATGGAAGGAATACAGAGCCAGTGTACTAAAAATAATCATTTTAAGAGGAAGCAAATGACCAAGGATCAATGTACTTAATGAAGAAAGAAGTTCAAGTGGCACTGAACGCATTAGCCAAAACCAAGGCTCTAGAAATTTATGGACCAATTGAAATGTTTCCATAAGCTGATGAAACACTAAAAGCATTCACTACTGTAGACCAAGAAGTATGAAAGAGAGCTACTTGATTTAGAACAAACTGTGGAAGAAGAGATATAATTACAAACATCAAAGAAATCTTAGCTGAAAGCAAAAATATCAGAAAGATATTTACTTGATTCTATTGACTAATCAAAGGCATGCAGATGTGTAGATAATAGCAAATTAGTCTTTTGCAGAGAGAGAAAATTCCACAATATTTCATTTTGATGGATCTAGAGGTAAATGTGGAAATATTAAAAAGGTCATACTCATTCTTTAAAATCAAGAAAAATGAGTGTCAGTATTATATCCTCTAACCATGTTTGTTTAGTCTGAATGCTGAGCAAATAATCAGGGAACCTTGATTTTATGAAGCAGAATGTGGTATTAGGTTTGAAGGAAGGCTTATTAACAACCATACACATGTTTATGACACGACTTGTTTGCTGAAACTAATAATGACTTGAAACACTTGGTGATGAAGATCGAGGACTGAATCCTCTAATATGGATTACAGCTAATTATAAAGAAAGCTACAATCCTTATAACTCACCCCATAATCAATACCAAAAAAAGCCATCACAAGATCAAATGGACACATGAAGTCAATCAAATGGTTGGCATGAATGTTGATCTGCTGCACAGATCTCTGTAAAGCATTGAAAAACGAGGATGTTGCTTGACTAAGTCTCACCTGACTCAAGCTTTGGAATTTTCAATCATCTCTATGTATGTGAAAGTTGGACACTGCATAAGGACGAATTGATATATTTGAACACTTGCTGGAGAATAATATTGAAAGTATCACAGACTATCAAAACAATAAACCAGTGTGTGTGGGATGGGATGGGATGGGAACAGGATGGGAAGCCTTTGGCTCATGATTATTGGTCATATTGCCTAGTGAGACTAGGCAGTGAAGAAAGAAATCATGCTTGGTAAAGAAGAGGGGCAGTGAAAAATGAAAAGCCCTTGACAAGATGGATTGATACAATGGCTGTAATGAAGGGCTCAATCATCAGAGCAGATTTGCACAAGATTGAGAGGTGTTTGGATGTGTTGTATATATTGTTCCTATGAGTCAGAACTGACTTCAGGGCACTGACCAGCACCAGCACCAGCACCACTTCCACCACCATCAACACCGCCATCAGCACCACCAGCACCATCACCAACAACGAAATTTTTAACATCAAATGACAGCATACAGCTGCTATGTCACTTTCACTATTAGATTTGAATCCTGGATTGGATTCACTAATCTTCTTTTATATGGTTCACCAATCCCAGGAGCCGTTACTGGACTGCCAACCTTGGACCCATTCCACTGATCACATATTCATTGAGTTCTTTGTCCAACAGCTTGTAGTCTTCCTGCTTCATCTCCCCATATCTTGTTCATCAGTGCCTGGAGCTTCCGGTATCAGAAAGTGTCCTCAGCTTCTATTCAGCCCATGGAACTGGAGTTAAATTACCTACTTCTATGCCTATGAGTCATTTCTTGATATAAATCTTTCTATATACAGAAGCATACAAGCCTCATTGGTGTTTCTTCGTTAAAGAATGAAGCCCAATATAATATTGCACTGGATGAAAATTCTGAAACCTTAATTGTACATATGTAGAAACTGAGAATAGAACAAGGAAATCATTCAAATATAATAAAATGACACTTTGTAGTTTCAAAGGATCTCTGGTTGCACAGTTGATTGTCAACAGCAAGGTGAGCTGTTGAAAGCAACAACTACAAGGGGAAAAGATGAGCCTTTCTCTTTCCACAAAGAGTCAGTGTGCGAAACCCCTGGGGAAATTCTACCCTGTCCCATAGGGTTACTATGAGTCAAAATTGACTTGATAAAAATTTTGTTTTTGTTTTGTTTCATTTGCTTATTTTGAGGCATGTGTGTATTTTTAAGGGAGCCCCTATAATGTCATTGATTGTACACTGGGTTGAAAATCATAAGACAACATTTTGAACCCACTGGCCACTCTTGGGAAGAAAGATGATGAAATTATGTTCTCCTGTTAAGATTTACAGACATAGAAGACCTGAGGGGGAGAGAGAGAGAGAGGGAAAGAGAGAGAGAGAGAGAGAGAGAGAGAGAGAGAGAGAGAGAGAGATTATTTTTTTTTTGGGTGGATTTCAAGTCAGGGAAAGTAGGTTTCAGGGTTTTATTCTGTGGTACTTAGCTTGTGTGTAACTTGAAAAGTCCAGGATTCTCAAGTGTTTTGCAGTAAAGTTCTAGTAATCTCCCTTGACATGACCTAATGCAAGGTTATCAACTCTATATTGGGATTTTCTGTGGGTAGCCAATCAGTTGTAAGACAATTACTGTGGATTGAAATTACCTTGCTCAGATCACAGTCTAGATACAGTTGGAAGGAATTTTTCTTGAGTGTCTGTCCTATTTCCTGTAGGTGGATGCTGAAGAAAAGCTTGTGTGCCATTTGATGGGTCTCAATCCTGCATTTACTTAACTGACTTCTGCTTTCTTTGCCTTGGCCTCCATATCCTGAGAGCTGGCAGAATCCTGACACTTGACTTTTCTATTTCGAATCCATTTGACTCTCTAGTCTAGACTTCACCTCCTGACATAAGATACATCTCCCCTGGAAGCTATCAGGCTGTGATCTTCCTTCCTATCTTGGGTTAATAACCCCAACACACCTTGAGTCAGGAGAAACTTCAAGTTTAGTATTTGTCCCATGGATTTGAACCTGGTTGAATATAAACTGCTCTGTTTCTATAGCTCTCTCTCTCTCTCTCTCTCTCTCTCTCTCTCTCTCTCTCTCACTTTCACAAACATACACACACACACACACACACACACACACATCCTCCTCCCAAAACAGAATGCTTTTCCCCCTTAGCTGGGTGTTTAAATATTTTTTACAAAACAACCATATCACCTTCAAAATAGATTGCATTCCACTTAATACATTTGTTAAATCTGTGATTCCATTCTTGCTTGCCTAGTGGGAAAAATGTGTATTATGAAAGCTCTTACCAAAGGATTTTTTTTCCATTTGAGGGTAGGGGGTAAGGGGTGTATGGTTATCTGCTAAAATCGGGGTATCACTAAGCTTTTCTATAGAACTCAAACTAGACATATGCTTTCTGCATAGTGTTTAAATATTTAGACTGAGCAAATAATTCAAGAAGTATAACTATATAAATAACACAGGATTGAAGGAAGACTCATTAACATTCTATGCTGTGTTGAAAATACAGCCTTGCTTTCTTTATATGAACAGAAATTGAAGCATTTATGGATGAATGTTAATAAACATGTCCTTCAATATGTATTGTAACTCAAAATGAAAAGAATCCTGGCTACTTCACAATAAGCAACAACAACAACAATGACAAAAGATTGACATACTTGAGAAATATACTTGGATTTCCAGTAAACACCATGGAAGCAGCAGGGAAGAAAACAGATGGTTGAGTTCATGGGCATAGCTGCCACAAGAAGCTCTATCAGGTGTTAACAGCTCATGTGTCACCGTCAGGGCAAAGATGTGCCTGAACCACACTTGAGTTCTCCAATGGCCTCAAATCACAATTGACTCAAAGGATTAATAATTGAATAATGGAATGGTGGCTTTACATAATGGCATTGATGGAGAATATTAAATATATTATGGGTTTCTAGAAGAAAGAACACATTTGTATTGGATAAAGCATTGCTGGAATGCTTCATGGGAGCAAGGATGCCTTAACTTCTCTCCCAGCTTGGATATGTCACTGTGAGGGATCTGGAGATTTAGAGGGGAATATCATGAGTGGTGACCGTTAGGTTAGATCGAAAGAGAAAGACCTTCAGATAGGTGGATTCACATAGTGTCTGTAAAAATAAAGGAGAGTGACAGCAAAGATCATGGAGATATCTCAGGATAAGGGAAGAACTGTCCTGTTGTATAGTGTGTCACCATGAACCAGAATCCACTTTATGGCACCTAATAAAGATGACACACATATAATTTAAAAAGCCTAAGTTCATTGCCTTATTTTCAAGTCACAAGCAGCATTATCCTCGCCGTCTATTGACTTGTTTAAGCAAAGAAATCTTAAATAAAACACCAGAAGTTGGTGTATTTATAAATGGTCAATAAATTATAATGCTGAGGAAAGGTGATAATTGGAGTTTTAAAGAGTAACAGAGTCATTAAGAGCACATGCAAGAAACCTTTGTTGAAAGTAATTCTAAAACAGTTACAGTAGCACACAGACAGGGAATACTAGAGGCTTATGTCAGGTGTAAGCCTGGAAGAAGATGCATTATTTCTAACATCAGAGGGATCTTGGCTGAAAGTAGTGAATAAAAGAAAGACAGTAATCTGTGCTTTATTGACTAAGCAAAAGCATTAGAATGTGTTGACTGAACAAAAACAGACAAGATTACAGAGCATTGGAATTCCAAAACTTGTTGCTATTGTAAGACGATTTATGATATACTGATATATAATTTACTGATATAGAGACAGTTGATCATGCAAATCCAAGGGATCATAAATTGCTTTTAAATTGGAAAGATGTGTCTCAGGGTTGTATCCTTTCACAATATTTATTTGATGTGTATGCTGAGTAAATCTTGTAAGAGATTGGATCATATCAACATGAACATAGTAACAGAATTGGAGAAAGACTCTTTGCTAACTTGAGATACAGTACTGACACAACCTTGCTGAGTGCCAAGCATATTTGAAACATTTACTGAGGAAGATCAAAGAATATTAATTGTAGTTTTAATTAAACTAAATGTAGAGAAAACAAAGATCCTTACGAAGAACCAATAAACACCACCATGCTCTACAATGAAATATCGGAGGTTCAAGAATTTAATTTTACTGGCATGCGCAGTCAATTCCCATGAAAGCAACAGGCAAGAAACCAAATTACATCTAGAATGGAGAAAATGTGGTATAAAATACTGCTTTAGAATGTTGAAGAATAAACATGCCACTTTAATGACTGAGGGTGTGCCTAACCCATGCCATGGTATTTTCAATTATTTCATTTATTTGTGAAAACTAGACATTGAATATGAAATACCACAGGAAATTTGAAGCATTTGTCTTATGATATTGTCTAAGAATATTAAATATGCCACAGACTTAAATGACAACCCAAACAAGTCTGTTTTGGAAGGAGTGTAGTCAGAATTTTGCTCAGGAACAAGTGTGGCGAGATTTCACATACTTTGGCCGTGATTTCAGGACCAGTCACTGAAAATCTCAATAAAATAAGGGGCCAGAAAAAATGTGGAAGACTCTCAACAACGTGGATTGACACAATGGCTTCAAATGTGGACTCAAATGTAATAAATAGCAATTATAAGGACAGCAAATTATTAAGCATTTTTCTGTTATATATAGGATTGGCACCTCAATAGTCCTAGTAGCAAAAGCAAAGTATCATGTATCATATTTTATGTTATTTAGTTAAAGTGTCAGAACACAAATTGTTATTGATATAACAACTTCCCCATGTATATTTCTCTTTGAATTAGTATTTTAACCTTCCCCCTTATCTGAATTATGCTTACTTAAAAACAAATATCTACACTACTTTTTCTTGAATGTTCAAAAAACTCACGGTCATTGAGTCCATCCCAGTTGACAAGGTTGCCTGGTTCTGCACCACACACACAATAGTTATGTTGGAGACCACGGTGATATCCAAGTTGTTGGCATAATATATAATTTAAACAAGTTCTAGCCTGCATCCTAGTCGACATAATAGCATCTGGGCTCTTGGAAGTTTATGAGAAGCTCTCCACACCACCACTCATTTGGATCAAAACAGGCAAAAAGAAGCAAAAGTTGAGAAGGGAAAGAAATGTACATGAGTCACAAGTTTATCTACTTTGAGAGCAGGACCAGATGGCTAGAGCCATACTGATCCTTCTGAGTAGGCTCATTGTTCCTTGAGAGATTGGGACAAACATAGGTAGCAGAACTTAGTTTCCTATTTCAAATAATGACTGCCAAGATGGAACAATGAACAGAGGATTCATTGATAGTGCTAATCTGAGATACTCTTGAAGTCAAACCAAGTCTATCCCTAGATCACTCTTCAGCAAAATACCAGAAAGGTACACACAATAAAATAAAATATTACCCATACAACCAGGAACCCTGATGGTGTTGCTGGGTAAGCATTGGAGGTTGGTTGTTCAAACTCACCAGCTTCTCCGTGAGAGAAAAAGAAGTGCTAGAAAAAGAGGTCAGTATGAGTCAGAAGGGACTTGATGACCAGATAATGGTGATTTTTGTTGTCATTGTTGTTCTTACATTTTATTTTTTTACACATAAATTACCTATATTCTTATGAACCATATTGATCAAAGCAAAAAGTGAATAATTACTCAAAGTAAAATATCAGAAGATAAACTAGAAGGGAAACTAGACTACTAGAAAAGAACATGCAACACAATGAGAATATTGAAGCATTATGATAAATGTCAGTAATGTTTGTGGGGACTGTCAAATGGGAACATAAATTTCTGTGTAAACTCTTGTCAAAAGTTCAATAAAGGAATATTCCAAAATATGTAAAATATAAATAAAAATGCATTTTATTCTTTTAAGTACAATGAATTTTAAATATAATATCACATACTGAAAGTGCTCCTATGTTAGTCACACACTCTAAATAGCCCTTTTATTATATTCTGTGGAAGGTATATGCTTTCATCTTACAGCTATTACCATGCAATTTAATTTGCACTAATAGACCTGAGATAGATAAAGAACAAAATTGACTTTTTTTCCCATTTCAGATTGTAAAGCTTATTGAATAATGCAGTAAATGCTCTTTTATTTACTGAATTAGATAGATATGGTTCTTATTCCTAGAGGATGAAGCACATAGATTCCTCTCTTTAATTTTGTGCCCATGTATAATGATCCACCACTTGTCAGTCAGTTTATGTGATATTTTGCGTGTTACCATGATGCTGGGTCTATGTCACTTGTTTTTCAAATACTAGCAGGGTCATGCCTAGTGTAAAGTTTTCAATGGAACTCCCTAACTAATAAAGACACGAATTAAAACCTCAAGATCCACTTACAAAAATTAGCCAATGAAACCTGGTGGAACACAGCAGGACATGACTCGCTAAGATATTTTAAGAAAAGATTATTGACTAAAGAGGACACTGAGCTTAAGACAATTAGGACCTGTGTATATGAGAGAGGTCCTCAGACCAAATGACCGGGAAACCTTGCAGGCACACATTTGAATTACCACACTTGGTATGGCTCATATATTCTTATTCTTGTAACTCCTACCAAATAAGTATGTGGGAACACACAAATAAGGTATAAAGGATCTATGGTGGAGATGGGACAGTTTGTCCTTCTGAGTATAAAGTGAGTGATCTCAGAAGCATGAGAGCAGAGTCTCACAGTGGACAAGAAAGGAAAGTGAGAAGTAGACAGAGCATATCTGAGATCCTTGTACAAAATGGGCAACAGCAGAGGCACCAGATGGTGCTGCAATGAGACCATGATGCTGAGAACTCTCAAACACATAGAATGAGTACAGCTGAATACCTTCAGACAGGAAGCCAGTTTGAAGAGTACGGTTCATTTGGGCACTTAGTAGTCCTCAAAGATCTATGTGACACTTTGCGGATCATGGCAGAGGTCGTGTGACTAAGGCTGAAGACATGAGAAAGACTCATGCTAGGGGTGTAGTTAAGAAGAGGTGCAGTGGACAAAGAACTGTATCAGTACATTTCTGATCATGACTTGTAACCTATTAACTTTCTGAGGTCTCTTGGTAACAAAATGGGATGTGGCACTCATGTGCTTATGTTAATTTTATGATTGAGATGTAGGGGTGAAGTCTAGCCTGTTAATCTGGAGCTAGCCATTGAGTAGCCAATGAGGCCTCTATGTGGGAAATCTCACGATATTTCCCTCGTGAAGATGTTGGGAGTTAGTCTCAGAGACGATTAATCACAGACAACACAGACAACGGCGTCTGGGAGGCTGGGAGTAGCCGGCGGAGAGACCACACAGCTTTGCCTAGATGGAGCCAGACCTCTGAAGCTGGCATGGCCACATGGAGACTTCTGCCAGTGATGAGTTGCTTCTGCTATTGATGGACCCTGAGCAATGGAAGTGAGGTGCCCTGCCAGCACCGGGATTCTGCACCCATTGACCTGTGACTTCGTGAGTCGGAAGAAGACTTTATTGACTGATTTTGGGCATATGGGTTAATATCGGATTTATGACTTTGGACTGGACTGAGCTGGGATGCTTTCCCCATGTCCCATTTCTTTTGTATATAAACTCTTTCCTTATATCGATATGTGTGTCCTTGAATTTGTTCCTCTAGTCTACCCAGACTAACACATGGGATAATAAGGTTTGGAAGGTGGAAGGTGGAAGCATGTAGGCTCTCTGCTTTAATGGAATCATCCTTGGGCCTATGTGAAGATGGAAGATGGCAGCTTTTGCCTCCAAATTTTTTTCCCAATATCCCAATCAGATTTACACATAACACTAAAACTCACGTGTTAACACTATGAATAATTTATCCTAACCTAAATCAACTTTGAGGACCCAGATACAATATTTGTCTGATACATCAGGGTGGCTTAACATCTCTGATTAGAATTTTGAACTGCATATCAGTAAGCTTATCAGGTAAGAACTTGGCTGCTAATCAAAAGGGTGAAAGTTCAAATCCAACCAGAAACACTTTGGAAGAATGAACTGTCCATTGATTTCCAAAGGATTATAGCCATGAGAAATATTTTTTGAGCAGAGATGCAGGGGCCATAAACCAAAGTCAACTTAACAGCAAGTGGAACATGCGCTCCCGCGCCCCATTTTTGTAATTTTATTCTGGCAGATTTTATCATATTTTCAAAATCTCTGTTACTATATCCTAATCTCTGATTAGGCCCAATCCATTATAGTCCCATATCATTTTTTCCCTCATGAGTACTTTGAAAATTAATTTCCCCTTTCATTTTAAACTAACAGGAATGTTTGTCTGAGTGTACATTAGGAAGGAATCAGTTTAATGAGAGTATAAAAGCTGAAAATAGAACTTCACAGGAAGTAAAAAAAAGGTTGTTAAAAAGTAGTTAAAGTTTATACAATCAAGGTTTTATAGTTTGAAATTTTGACATATTTCTGAGACATATTCTCTCCATATGGAGCGAATATATAATATATATAATTTCATATCAAATTGAAAATTTATGTGTCATTCTGGCTAGACTAGAGAAATAATATTCATAGACACATAGATGTATATAAGAAAGAGCTATACATATAATAGCAATTGAGTATTGATAAAACATTCCATCCTAGTCCAGAACAAGTCTATAAGTCTGAGATTAGCCAATATATCCCATAACAGTCTATAAAGTCCTCCGCAGTTTTAGGAAACACATGCAATGACTCTGCAAGCATAAAGATCACAGGCCAGTGGGTGAAAAGTGGCATTCTAAGCATCTCAGCACTGGCAGGGGACTCCAAGTGGCTTCCACAGCTCAGGGCACTGAGTGTTTCTTCAAGTATCTTGTCAGAAAGCATACCTGGAAGACAGTGAGTACATGTCCCACCTCCAGCAAGCCATTCATCTCCTTAGCATTTTCAAAGGAAGTCACAAAGCTATGAGCAGACTGCCAGGTCAGACTCCATCCCTTCACTCCTAATCCTTTCATATTTATAGCAGATAATGTAATTTCATAATATATAAAAATGTGGGGGTGGAGTTTAGCCTGTTAGTCAGGTTCCAACCTTATAGTGACTCCTTGTCTGGGTGGTCTTTTCCTAAGGAGGACCTGGGAACCTCCCTCCTTCTGACTTCTCTCATTTTGTTGTTGGCTGACCCAGACTGCTACCAGGGTCCTGAGATGAACTGTACCATTGGATCCCCATGACTTTGCGCCCACTGGTTAGTGATAGTCTTGCATCGTGAATCATTGCATGTGGCTTCCTGAGTCGGAAGAGGGACTTATGGACTAGGATCAGATTTATGATCTTCAATTAAACTGGGATGCGATGCTTTCCTGATATACAATTACTTCGTGAGATAAAACTCTTTCTTCACACATGCATGAGTGTCACTCAATTTGTTTCTCTAATCAAGTCGGTATAACACCCTATGGTCCATGAGGAGTGGGGTACTAGAGAAACAAATCATGAGGAGGGTCATCTTGACTGCTTTGGGGGTTTCTAGAATATATCGGGGCATAGAGGATTTCACCTTGGGTTCTTAACCAGAAGATCAGCAGTTTGCTGCTGCTCCATGGGAGAAAGAGGAATCTTCTAGTACCATTCTAGTACAGTCTTAGAAAGCCCCAGGGGTAATTCTAGTCTCTCCTGTAGTTTCCCTATTTCAAGTCACAGTTTAAATTAACCCTTATAATTGACTCAATGGCAGTATGTTGAGTTCAATTAATCATAGTGGATTTTCTCAATGGTCATAGGATGATCATGGAAGCTTATTATAAAAAAAGAAAATTGATAACTGCATGGGTGAGAAATGTTTAAGAAAGCTTTAGCAAGGAATTTAGTACATAAAGACTATACCCTCATATATTGTTCAAATGTAGCAGGGGTTGTTGTTTAGGAAAATCTACCCAGTTTTCCATATGCACCAATATTTCAGACTTCTTTTTGTTCTCAAACCCAAAAGAACATTGAAAAGGAACATTATTTGAGTCCCTGTAGAACACCCAAACTCCTGTTTCATGTGGTAGAAATGAAGAACAGAACTATTTGGGAAAGTTTAGCTCTCAAAACACCATATTAAGAAATATATAATCTAGACGATGCTACAAAAAAGGCTTCATAAAGTTCTAGGGGAAGTTCATGTTCATTTGTCCCATTTTCCACAAAATTTTAAAGCAGCCGCACGACAGCAAATAATAACATGTTGTTTTTATTTAATACTTGTTTTGATTTTAGTAAAATATTTCAGTATCCACTTAATGGCAGGGCTCCCAGAACAGAAGGGGAAACCAAATTCTTTACCTTTACTCAATTTTGAGTTGGGTTTCTAAGAGAAGTTCAAACCCACCAATCTTTCCATGTGGCTTTAATTAATGTTCTGTAATTTTCTTCTCTTGTATTTAATATCCATTGCAATGGCTCTACAGAACTCACCAATCTAATTCATGTTTAAAAGGAAGTTAGCAAGAGGCAACGTCACCAAGGAATGCTCAGGATTCAGATGTTTATCAGGACATGTTTCAAAGTTCATTCAGGTCTGCTGACAACTTCCCCCTCCTCCCCACCCCAGAGGCTTATCGCTCTGATGTAAACCTCTCTTGGTAGGCATCCAGCTTATGCATCATCAAATCTGGCTCCCTGAATTAACTGCCCAGGGCTTGAGCCTACAGACATTCAGCTCGATTTCTGAGGGTCAATAAGCCTAACTTCCCCAATGAAGTGCCCAGAGGCATTCTACTCTGTAAACCAGCCTCCTGGACAGAAACATTTAGTTTTATTGAATGCTAAAACATCAGCTTTTCCATGGATGGGGAAGTTCATCACTGTGTTCATTGCTATGGCTCCTGGTTCTGCAGATGCTCCCCTGATATTATAGATGTCTTCTGGATCCAGGAGGTTCACTTCATGGGGATTGTGGATCTGGAGGACAGGTTCTATGTTGGGCTTTTATTAATAGCATGTTCCTACCCTCTACTTCATAGAATGATCTTCAAAAATGTCACACCCTTGATGACCCTATAGAAAGTCATTCTGCTCTTCATACATATGGTCTTTATGAGTCAAAATCAACTGGACAGCCAACTGGTAACCAGTAATGATCCTCATTTCAGGTCAATTTGACCCTGAAGGATAACGTATTCTATCAGATAACATTTTCTCTTGCATCAAATTAAGATCTCTACTTTTTCAAATTTCCAGCCATGGGAAGAACCACCACAAACCTAATTTGTTGCAAATAAAATGAACCCCTTTAAAATGAATTATTTCCTACAGTTCCTGATGAAATAGAAAAAAGGGTTAAACTTACTAGGCCTTGGACCAAACCATATGTATGTTTTATCCTCTTCAAAGAGGAAGGAGTTTTGATGGAGTAGTGGATTAAGAGCTGAGCTGCTCACCACAGAGCCAGCAGTTTGAAACCACTCAGACTGTCTGCAGGAGAAAACTGCTCCTGTGAAGATTGTATAGCCTCAGAAACCCACAGAGGCAGTCCTTCCTGACCAATAGGGATTAGTATGAGTACGGATGGATGGACTTGGTGGCAAACAAGCTTTTGTTTGTTTTTCTAGACCTAGGAGATTAAATTCTCCTATTATCTTCTTAGGACTCTTCTGATATGTCCCAGATAATGTTTCCTTCCCCAATATGTATGCAAACACTTAGGGATCAAACACATCTCTACATTTCAGTGAGTCGTCTTTGAAGGAGGCCCTGGGATAAAAAGAAAAGCTGTATCTAAATTGCTAACATCACCAGAAAATGTCACTTTTAATTGGCTAGGAATTAGGCAGTCAGGTGTGATGATGAGGAGGAAGGGGTTATCATGTGCTAATAATTTGATTGAAATGCAGCCTCCTGCTTCTCATCCCTCCAGAGTGTTGTCTCATGATTACCAAACACGCTGCTTAGATGAACATTGTTAGTTTCTCTTTTGGATGTCTTCATTCTTCAGAAAACCACACCTCTGTGTGATAGAATACGATGATGTCAGCAGTTTAAAAATATGAGCAGCTGCTTCAGCTAAACTAGTAGTTCACAAAAACTAGCCTACTCCTCGCATTAATCTCTGCACCAATCAGAACGCTTCTTTAATCCAAGTAGTTTTAGAATGCAGGCTGAATCACTCGGGCCCAGGTGCCTCATGCTACTTAAAGAAGAGGTAATGGGAAAATTTAATCTGCAGCTTATTATGCATTTTTAGCTGATGCTAGCTTGTGTCACCCAGCAACTATGTAGCTAGCATACTGAGTGAAACTGATGAATCGCAGCTCATCTTTCTGTCACAACAGATCAAATAATTAGAAGATAATAAGTGGAAACACTGATGACGGTAAGGAAGATAACTATAAGAGGCATCATTTTTAAGACGACAAAGAGTGGTTTTAGATAGCATCTTGGGTCTGCTCTAATTATTAATAGCCTTTTAACTGGAAGAGATCCATTTTTCTGCCCATTTAATAGAAAGGTGATTTAATAAAATATGGGAATCATCAAACAATATCATTATCATATGAAAGCATAGTTTTGCTAAAATAGATTTCAAATGATTACAGCAGTACATTGTCAGGGAAATCAAAAGAGGATTTAAAAAAAGTTTTGTTGCTACAAGGTGGTTCTTAGTTAGAACAACAAAAGTAACAACAAAAACCCAGAAATATATTTAACAATTTTATACAAACGTATTGTATTGTGTGAATTTTAACAAACGATGGTAACATAGTGAAGAATTAGAAATGCAGAACAGACTGAGCCCCTGTGGCGTAAGTGGTTGAGTGCAGGACTGTGGCCTGCGGGCTTGATGGTTCAAACCCAGCGGCGGCTCTCAGGAGCAACAATGGGTAGCGCCCACGACCACCAGAGGGCAGTGATGCCCCCCCAAAAACAAACACACAAACAAAACAAAATAAAAAACAAATACAGAACAGTTATTTGTGCTTATTTTGAATTTATCACAGAACAAGAGGTTGGAAGATACTATATGCATTAAAACCAGGGGAAAGTATGGATAGATAGATGATAGATAGAGAGATAGACAGAGAGATAGAATATAGATAGAAAAATTATGCATAGTTTCAACATATATATCTGTTCAAATCGTATATGTCAGTTTGCCATATTGTGGAGCTTTCATGTTTCTGTGATGCTGGACGCTGTGTCACTGGTATTTCCAAACAATAGCCGGGTCACTGAAACTGAAGAGCTTTCAGTAGAGCTTCCTGACTAGGAATACACTGTGAAGAATAAATAGAGGAATTAGCCATTGTAAACTTATGGTCAGAATCAAACACTTTGTCAGATATTAAAAGCCTCATTAATAGTAGGAAAACATTGTCAGCTAGAGTGGCAGAAGATGAATAACCCAGGTTGTAAGGCAATCAAAATATGATTGAGAAGATGCTGCCTTTTCAAAATACTGTCAGCCATAATGGCATAGATTAAATAAAAAGCCTTCTGGACACTTACTAATGATACACAAACCCAAATAGAGAAGAAACAGATGCAATGAAGTATTAATAATTGCACCTTGGAATGTATGAAGCATAAAAGCAAGGAAAATTGCAAGTAATAAAACATTACATAGAATGCCCAAAGGTCTACATTATAGGTCTTAGTGAACTCAAAAGAATTAGTATTGTCCAATTAGACTAAAAAAACCCCATATGGTATACTATTCCAGGAATGACAAATTAAAAGGAATGGTGTCACATTCAAAATGAAAAAAAATTGGAGATATATCTTGGACTACAGTGCTCTTTGATAGAATTATATCAATCAGAGTACAAGGAAATATAGTCAATACAAGTATTATTCAAATCTATGCACCAATCACTGAAGCTAGTGATGCAGAAACAAAGAATTTTACCAACATCTTCTGTCTGAAATTAATAAAACATGCAGTCATGATGCACTGATAATTACAGGAGATGGAAATGCAAAATTTGGGAACAAAAATAAGGAGAAAGGAAAATATGCCCTTGGTGATAGAAATGAAGCAAGAAATTGCATGACAGAATTTCTCAAAACCCACACTTCTTCATTGTAAACACGATTTTTCAACAACACAGAAAGATTTATCCAGATGGTGTACACAGAAATCAAATTGATTCTATTTGTGGGAAAAGACAATGAAAAACTTTCGGATCAGTAGCTAAAACTGGGACAAGGGTTGATTCTGAACTAGTTTATTCATTGCTCATGTGTAAATTCAGGTTTAATTTCATGTTAAAGGTGAAGACAATTAAAACAAATCCAACATAGCAAAAATAAAAGCGTCAATATACTCAACCTAAATTTCATGAATAGATTTGAGCTATTGATCCTTAATGATAGAAGACAAGGTGAGTTATCATACGCCTTTAAGAATTTCACATAAGATAAAAGCAAGAGATCATTAAAAAGACAAGAAAGAAAAAAAACTCATTGTGGATGTCAGAAATAAGTACAACTTTCTTTTGATCATGGGGTAGCTAAAGCACAGAAGAAAAGAGATGAACAGGAAATTTCAAAGGGCTTGTAGAGAAGACAAAGCTAATTACTATAATGAAATGTACAAAAATTGAGAGTTCACAATCAAAAGGAAAGAACATGCTCA
Source organism: Nesogale talazaci (assembly GCA_004026705.1). Lineage (NCBI taxonomy): Eukaryota > Metazoa > Chordata > Mammalia > Afrosoricida > Tenrecidae > Nesogale > Nesogale talazaci. The sequence continues at coordinate 105,760 of PVJH01002098.1, read as the reverse complement.
GCATATTTTAAACAGAAAGAATTCAAACCAAGCATCTAAAACCCAGAATAAAACCATACCCAAGGTGAATGGGGTGGAGGGGCGGGCATGAATGGAAATCCAATGCCAATCTGTAGACAATTGGAGATCCCCTCACAGGAGGTTCACAGGGAAGAGATGAGCTTGTCAGCATACAGTATAGCACGAATGAAACAAACAACTTTTCTCTAGTTCTTTGTTGTTTCCTTCATTACACTATCATGACCTCAGGTTAGACCAGAACATGCTACAGAAAGCCCATAACAGAGCGAATACAGGATAAACACCAAAGGGTCACCAAGGAGAGCAGATGTACCAGGAAGATGAGGGGGAGGGGTGGAGAGGGGGAATCAATTACAAGGATCAATCTAGAACCCCCTTCCAGGAGGACAAATAATGGAAATGTGGATGAGGGGTGATGGAGGAAGATGTAAGATATGAAAAAATAATCTATAACTAATCAAGGGTTTTGAGGGAGGGTGGGGAGAGAGAGGGAAGAAATGTGAAGCTGCTATCAAGGGCTTACGTGGGAAGAGAACTATTTGAAAATGAAGATGGATACATATGTGCACCTGTGTGTAACATACTGGATGAATGTATGGATTATGTAAGAAAGTTAAAAAGATTACACAAAGTTATTATATGAGAAATTACTAGTCCACATTCAATCATTTCAAGATATAGCATAGAGGGAGATACAGACTAGATGGGAAGGCAGGGAAAGGAAGTGGGTGTTAACAAACCCAGGGACAAGGGAGCAAAAAGTGAACAAAATTGCGATAAGGCTGTAGGAGGTCTGGTAGGGCTTGATCAAGGGGAATTAACTGATAGGAGTTATTGAAATCCAAATAAAGGTTGATTATGACAGTGGGGCAAGAAGAGATTTAAAGGATATAAAAGAATGAACTAGGAGGCAATAGGCATTTATAGAGATCTAAATATAGGCATGCATATATGTAAACATGTATTTGTATATATAATGAGGAATTAAATCTATGTGCATATATTTATAGGTTTAGTATTAAGGAAGCAGATGTATATTGGGCCACCACTCAAGTACCCCCTCAACACAAGAACACTTTGTTCTAATAATCCAGCATTCTGAGATGCTCACTTTCCCAATATGATCAAAGCGAGTGCATAAGCAATTGTGGTACAGAAAGCTGATGGTGCCTGGCTATCAAAAGATATCATGTGTGGGGCCTTAAAGGCTTGATGATAAACAAGTGGCCATTTTGCTGAGAAATAACATAGCCCACCTAGAAGAAGGACACAAGCCTGTGTGATCATGAGGTATTGATGGATCAGGTATCAGGCATCAAAGAGCAAAAATATATATATCATTGTAAATAAGGGGGAGTGTAGAGTGAAGAACTGAAGCCCATCTGTAAGCAACTGAACATCCCCTTACAGAAGGATTGCAGGGAGGAGATGAGCCAGTCAGGATGCAGTATAGCACTGATGAAACATACAACTTTCCTATAGGTCATTAATGCTTCCACCACTCTCACTGACATGCCAATTCTATCTCACAAATCCTTCTAGACTAGAGGATGTATACTGGTCCATATAACAGCTGGAAACACAGGAAATGCAAGACAGATAAACCCCTCACGACCAATAATGAGAGTAGAGATACCAGGAGGATCAGGGGAAGGAGGACACAGGAGGAACTGATCACAATGATCGCTATATAACTCATTTCTTGGTGGATGGACAATAAAAAAAAGTGGGTAAAGGGAGACGTCAGATAGCGGAAAACATATAACATAATCATAATTTATAAATTATTAAAAGTTCATGAGGAAGTAAGTGTGAGGAGGGAGGGGCAAAAAAGTGTTGCTGATAGAAAGGGCTCAAGTAGAAAACGATGCTGTTGACAAATGTACAAATGTGTTTGACACAATGGATGCATATATGGGTTGTGATCAAAGTTGTTGGAGCCCCCAGTAATATGATTTAAATGATAAGATACAGCATGTAATCAAACTAATGCTACTGAAAGAAGAAGGAAAAGCTGCATCAGAAACAGACATTCTTCTAAGCTAAGACATTTGGAAGACAGCTACTTGGCCAGCTGATTGGAAGAGGTCTATAGTCACACTCACTCCAAGAATGGTTACTCACCAGAATGGCAAAATTTTAGAACAATACCATTGATATTGCAGGCTTATTAACAGCCTAAAATATATAGATGATACAAGCTTGCCTGCTGAAATCAGGAGGACTTGACAGCACTTGCTAATGAAGACTACAGTTGCAGCCTTTGGTGTGGAGTGGGGATCCGTGTAAGACCCAAAGCCTCCAAACTCTCTGGAACAACAGGTGACATCGTGATAAACAGAGAAAAGGTCGAGGTTGTCAGGAATTTTGTCTCGCTCAGATCCAATAAAGGCTCATGGAAGCTAGGAATCAAGAGAAAAAAATATATACATTGCAAATATGCTGCACAAGACTTCTTTCGAGTATTGTAAAGCAGGAAGAATATTGTGAAGCTTAAAGTGTGTTTCACTCAAGTCAGGTGTTTTCAGTTGCCTCGTGTGCATGTAAAAATTGGGCATTGAATTAGGACCAAAGAATTAGAATTGATGCATTTGAATTGTAATACTGGCTAAGAATATTGCAAGTTCCATGGTTTCCAAGAAAAATATATGAACCTATCTTTGAAGAAGAATAACCGGAGTGCTCCTTAGAGGCAAGGTTGGCAAGACTTCCTCTTATGTACTTTGGTCTCACCATCAGGAGAGACTAGTACTTGGAGAAGAACCCACATGCTTGTGAAAGTGGAGGGGCATCAAAGAGAGGAAAGAGATTGACACCGTGGCTGCAACAATGGACTCTGGCAGAGAAAAATGTGAGGATGGTTCAGGGCCAGGCAATGTTTCATTCTGTTATCCAGGGGGACTGAGTTGGGACTGATGAGCAACCAGACCCAAATCCCTTTGCTCTCTCTCAAAGGTCTTGGCTCTGCTGTTTCTGTTGCTCCTCCCCCATTCCTCTGGGGATATAGCTGGCTTGTGCATGAAAGAATTCTACTGTCCAGGTTATATTCCACTGCACCACCTCTGGCGTTTCCCTTTCTATGTTAGTGAGAATGACTCAATGTAAACCCATTCAGATGGATAACAATAGGAATAATGGAAATGACAGAGCAGTTAATCATCCCGAAGCATAATATTTACATAGATATGGAAACCGTAATTCACACAAAATTTGGAAACATTAAATGGTTTGCAATCATGTACAGTGTGTGTCAAGGTTGCTTCCCTTTACCATATTCATTCATTTGTTTAATAAGACAATAATTTGAGTATATGAAATGACTATATGGACCATATGAAAATGAAAACAGGAACAGAATTTTGGGGAGGATTATTAACACTTGCATTATCCAAGTGATATAAGCTGGCCTACTGAAATCAAGAAGTACTTGATTGAAAATTAAGGAATGCAGTCTTCAATATGGATTGTAGCTGATTGTAAAGAAGAAAAAAAATCCTCACAACTGGGCCAAAAGACAATATTGTGAGAGAGAAAAGATTGGCATTGCCAAGAACTTAATACTCTAAGCTACGTGATCAATGCTCATGGAGACAGAATTAAAGAAATGAAATGAAGCATTGCATTAGATAGATTTGATGCAAAATATCTCTTTACAGTGTTGAAGAACAAGGACCTAGGGCTCGGACCCAAACCATGGTATCTGCACTCCCCTTCTGTATATGTGCAAGTTGGGCATGAATGAGCGAGAGCACAGAATGCTTGCATCTGAATGTTGATTTGGGGAAGAAATATTGAAATCATTATAAACCTAAAGAACAAATAAATCATTCTTTGAAGAAGTTCAGCTAGCATGCTCCTGGAAGTGAGGGTGGTGAGACTTCCCTTCCAGCATTTTTGATATGCTATTAACAGGAACCATTCCTGGAAACAGACACAATGCTTGGTAAAGTGAAGCATCACTATAAAAGGGAAGCCCTTCCACTAGATTGGTTGACATCTTCACACAAAAAATAACCCTGTGAGACGGCATCAGCCCCGAGACATCTGCAATTTATTGCTCTGTTTGACATAACAATTCCATGTGTCACCACTGACTGCATGGCCCCCCAAATCACCCACAACATCTGGGAAGTTGTTATGCTTTACAAATATGTCTTTTAAAATTTTAAGTCACTCTGGTGTCTTAATTACTTAATTATTACCCAAAAGTTATCGAATCAGACCCACCAGACCATCAGCACTACATTCCATGTTTCAAACAGGCCTCTTCACATTCTGAGGCCCTTCCTTCCCAACCCCCTGTTTGTCTTATCCATCTATAGACCTCCCTCCATCCTTTCATTGAAATCAACACCTGTCAGCTACTTCATCTCCTCACTCTTGTCCTGCTGCGCCAAGGAACCTCTACACCCATGATTCTCAACCATCCTCATGTTGTGACCCTTTATTACAGTTCCTAATGTGTGGTGACCCCCCCCTCCAGCCATAAACTTATTTTCGTTGCTACTTCATCGCTGCAATTTTGCTACTGTTATGAATCAGGGAACCCCTGTGAGTGGGTCGTTCACCCCCCAAAGGGGTTGCGCCCTACAGGTTGAGAACCACTGCCTTTGTTTTCTTTGGTATTCAAGTTTTGTCTTGTTTTTCTTCTTACACTTTAAACAATATTTATCCTTTTTTGATTGCTGAAGTTCACTCAGCATGATGTTCTCCAGCCTCGTGCATGTCATGAGGTGTTTATTGCTATTATTTTTGTTTTAAAGCAAAGCAGAATGTTCCGTGATATGTTTATACTAACGTTTCTGAATCCAGTCTTCTATCCATGTTTGTTCATTTGTTTTTAATCTATTGATGAGAGAATTTCTCAGATGCAGGTTCTACACTTTCTACTTATGAATTTAGTGGACTTATATTAATTTTATGCACCCTTTTTGTTTTCTGAGTATTATTTACATAGAAAATCGGACACTACTCCTGAGAGTGAAGTGTTGGAGCCATTCTCTACACTCATCTACTCTTCTTGGGTCTAAATTGAGGTGCTTCTGAGTTTTCTACTTTGGAAACAAAGTTACTTTCCATACATTTGTACTTGTTTTGAGAGAAAGCTGATATTCTACAGCTTGTTTGGTAGGTATATATTTTGGAGAAATAAAATTGATGAAAATATATCCATTTCTATTTCATTTTATGTTACCCTAGGACAACACCAATGCCTAAGTCCTCAGCATTTAATTGAAAGTATAGCAGTTTGAACCTAATTACAACATGAACTTTGAAAACCTTATGAAGTCATGTTACTCTGCACATACATTGTTCTTGTTCTTGTTCCAGGATACCATCTAGTTGGATCCAACACACCCGTACAAGAGGTACAACAGAATGAAACAGGTCCAGGTCTTTACCATTGGTGCAGCCACTGTATCAGTCAATTTCATTCAGGGCTTTTCTCTTTGTTACTGCTCCTCCACTTGACCAATTATGATGTGCGCCAGAGACTTGTATATCCTGAGGAGATGTTCAAAATTGAGACAAGGTTTTACGATTCTTGCCATAAAAGAGCTTTCTAATTGTTCCTATTCTAAGATAGAACTGTTTGCTGTTTGGCAGTCAATAATACTGTTCATTCTTCTTCATCAACACCATAGTTCAAATGCAGTCTTTCTTTTTAAATGTCCACTTACACATGCATATGAAGACAATTGGCAAGAACAAATTGAGTCAGGCATTGCTTAATCTTCCAGGTAACTTCTTTGCTTTTCAGTATATTAAGGAGGATTTGTCAAGTAGATTTATCCATTCCAGTGTGTTCTTTGAGCTTCTGACTGCTGTATTCATGAGAATACATTGTGGATCCAAGCCAGATGAATTACTTGACAAGTTCAATTTCTGATCATGTTGCTACCTATGGGTCCTCATGTGAGGATTTGTGCTTTCTTTACATTGAGGTATAATCATCCATACTGAAGGCTATAGTCTTTGATCTTCATCAACAGTGCTTTAAGTTCTCTTCAATTTCAGCAAGCAAGATTGAACACCCAAGGTTGTTAATAAGCCTGATATATTCCAGCATTTGTGATTCATTGCTCTGTGTATGAATTGTATTAGTGTATAGAGAAGATACAAACCTGGCACACACCTTTCATAACTTTAAGTCTTATTCTAGTCCCATGCCAAACTTGTGATCCATGTATAGGTTTGTGTGTGCACAATTAAGTGTTCTCAAATTCTCATTCTAAAGGCCATCCATGGTTTGTTTGATTCACACAGTAGAATTCCTTTCATGGTCAATAAAATGTTCTTCTGATGTTGGCAATGCCACCGACATTGGGTCACCCTGCTGCTATTTGAAATTTTGGTGCCATAACTTTCACCATTACAGCAAAACACAAACCACCACAGTATGACTATCAAAAAATGTGTGTTGGCTGGCTGTAAATATAAGGTTATCATTTTAAGAATTAGCTCTCCAGTCTTTAAGATCAGTATTATCATGCCTAATTTTATATTGTAATAAGAGAGTTGGCGAATAGTAATACAAAAAAGTCTAAAATATTATCAAAGGACTCTTTAGAAAGTACTCTGCAAACTCCTCATTCAGAGGGTCATTCGCTACATGTTCATCTATTTCACAGATTATAAACTTGTTCTTTCCTCTCTGTTACTGATTTTGTTTTGCTTGATCTAATTTTACCCAATCTAATAACATTTTTTCAGATTTCAGGTTCAGTTAGGTAATTTTAATTAAAGGCTCCAGTCACTCTTCTTTGTTATCACCTCCTAAATTGCTTTCATAGGTTTTTTTGATGCTTGCAGCCCTGACCAGTTTAGTCTCAAAGTAAAGCTATATCCTTGTTATCTCTTCTCTTTTGGTAATGTAGCATTAAAAATCTAGGAAACTTTTAGCCATTCAATTTTACATACCATCTTTCATTCCTCTCATTAAAAGGAAACTAACATAGTACACTTATAAAAAGATGTTGGAACTATTCTACTATAATTGCATATGCTTTCATTGAAGTAAGACGCTTTATAAACCCCCCCCCCCAAAGAAAATCCCCTGTCAATAACTCTATTTCAGCTCATAGCGACCCTACCATACAGATCTGAACTACTCTTGCGCGGCCTGGCGTTTAGATCTTCACTGCAGAAGTAAGTCCCAGGTTTCTTCCATGCAGAAACTCATGGGTTTGAACTACTCAAATTGCAAAATGTAGCAAGATGCACCAATAAAATCTCATAGTATGGGATTACTAAATACACAAGTGTTATATTTAATGCTTATAATACTAATACCAGTAGTAATAGCAATAATCCTAAGGAAATTTACAGACTAACTGATGTTAAGAAACATACCCTAGTGGTGGACACAGGGGGAAAATCAAGTAAACATACCAGAAACTAATATAGAGGTGTGAGCAGCCAATATAAAGCAAATTTTTTTCTGTGATATTTATAGAAACATTTATAGTGATGGATAAAATTTTTGTGCGAAGCATAAAAATCTAGCTTGCTAAAAGGCAATGATATTCATAAAAATCAGATTAATATGAAAGAAGAGACACATAGCTGACTTGTCTAATTTTTATTATTAATGTAGAAAATCAGATAATATTAATAGTTTCCTCATTATTTTACTCTCAGGGATTTATGAAATAATACATATTTATCTTAATCCTTGACACATAATACAAATTCCCAAAATATTCATGATGACTCTTTTGTTATATATTGAGCCGTTTCTTTTTGTAGGGATGGTGACATTTTAGTCAAAAGCTGAATCAACAACAACAAATTTTTTTAAAAAGGTTGCTATTTCATGTAGCTATTTTAGAAAGAAGCTCAATTCTCCCAATCCCCTAAATAGAGAACTTGTTGCTTATTTTCCATCTAGCTGTGACTTGGTCTGATAGGGGAATGCCTCCAAATTGGATAGCCTTTGCTAGACATAGAATCCTCTGAGATGTATGCTCATCCAAATTATTCTCACCACTTTTCTAAAAATCAATAATCCAAATGCTTACAATTTTTATTTATTTCCCCTAGACTGATCTTATCTTGCAAGTTGGCTAGCATACTTGAGGGAAATATATCAATATATTTTCCCTGGCTGCTACTATGACATGTTTCCTTTAATTTTGGGGGTTTCTTTTTTGAAAGAAAAGCTTAGCAATATCGTGTAGAATCGATTGTTTTTTAAAAAGCACATTGTCACATTTGTTGATTTATAAGTAGGTCAAATGGTTATATATATAGCTATATATATCTGGTACTCTGCTGTTTTCTAATTTTGTATTTGTATCATTATTCTTACAAATTGACAGTACAGTAAAATTCTATTACATTTTTAATTAATGTGATGTTTAGCATTAGTACATGTCAAGCTTTCAATAGCACGTGAAAGCCCTACCAGGCATCTCAAATGATCCAGCAAAAAGGTGAAGGAGTGATTTTTCTGAGACCTTCAGAAACAATTCACAGCAGATCTGTGTGATTAGAATACTTCTATGTTTGCATATTAGGTGTCAATATCTTATGCATACTCAAATTTACTCATTGTAGTATAACCCCTGACCTACCCTTTTATGAAAAAAAGTTAAAAAGAGCTCTCCTTGCAAAGTTTCACCATTGCATATTTTGATAATTTATTTTGCAGAATTTCCATGGCAAGTGCATTTCTAAGCTTTGCTTAATCTCTGAACATGGCAAAGCATTTTACTCATAGTTAAGATGAAATCACTTTCCATTTTATATAAAATGAGTTTTAACCCAATTGAAAGGTTCCCAATTGAGCAGATAGTTAAAAGTACTTAGTGTCAGTCATTGGAATGTAAACCATTGAAATACACTGTTCTTTCAGCTTCTGTAGCTGTCATATTGGGAGCAGGTTCTGGGGCAAAGAGTGCAGTAGCTGTTGCAGTACCAAACTTTGAGGATAAAAAAAATTCCCGGAGGCACAGCATTAGTCTGGGGAAACAGAATATGGGAGCAGATAGTCTCATCACTCTCCCATGGAGTGGCTGATCTATTTGAACCACCTACCTTGTGGTTACCAGGGCAATGCTTAGCCTACAGCAGAGGTTCCCAAACTTACATGGTCTACTGTCCTCTTTAAAAAAAAATTCCTCATGACCTCCCTAGCAATGAAAACCTTTTGCACTCCAGCCCAGTATCCAGGATAAAGTATAGGTAACTGCTCTTACAATGCCCTTAGATCATTCCACACACCACGGGGGGCCGGTGACCACTTTGGGAAACTATGGCCTACAACATCACAAGAGAGGCTCTCTTGTCAAGAACATGGCTACATTTTAGCTACTGCCCCTCCCTCAAGAGGATTCCTATGTATGTTTGTTGATGGCATTAGTCTTCCTCTTCAAGTCAAAGTGTGGGGAAGTGAAGACTCTGCTGTGCTAGCCTATTTTTATGCTTGGGATTACATTTTCCAGAGCCTATTTCCCTCTACGGATTCAGATAGTTGTTATTGCAGGCTACTCTGGAGTACCCCCCTCAATTTTGTCCATCCTTTACACAACCCGCATCCCCCACCACATGGTGTTGGGTCTGAACTATGATCAAGTAAAGATTTCACTATTCCACTCCAGCAGGTTTTCTTTGTCTGATTTTTGAAAGCAGACTACCAGGCCTTTCTTTCTAGTTTGTCTTAGTTTGGGATTTCTTCCTGAAGCATACTGAGCATGTTAGCAACATCCAAGACTTCATTAATGGACTGTTGGCTTCACAGAAGTTGAGGATTCTACCACTGAGTACTACTGCCCCAGGACTAGATTAGAGTTAACCAGAAGGGAAATACATGCACTTTAGAAGACAGAAGTGTTTCAGCAGCCATTGCTTCTGAGGTATTCTTACAGTCAGATGCAAGGCAGAAAATCATTAGAATTATTGGACATTCCAATCTTCTTCATTCTTGTCTCCTTGAAAAAGTCGTTGGAATCTTTCATTCCATTTCAATTGTACTTCTAATAAACTCTCTCAAGCCCCTTTGAGCTTCGTTTTCATTCTGATACTGACTGTAACACTTTGGGTTGCCATTGTTGTTTTGAGGTGCCATTGACTAACTCAAAACAAACCTATGTACAACAGAATGGAACATAATTTAGTCCCATGTCATCCTCACAATTGTTCTTATGTTTTATCTCATGGTTGCAGGCGCTATCTTGATCTATCTTGCTGAGGGAGCTTCCTCTTTTTGGATGCACTTGTGCTTTACCAACCATGACATCCTTCTTGAGGGGCTGGCCTCTACTGATAGCATGCTCCAAGTACATAAAAGGAAATCTCCACCATCCTGGCCTCTAAGGACTCTTCTGCTATTTCTTCCTGTATAGATTTATTTGTTCTTTTAGCAGTCCTTGGTACTTTCAGCACTCTTCACCAGCACTGCAATTCATGGCTTCTAACAAATGGATCTTGGCTTACTTAAGAGACTACCGTAAGGATGCTTGATTATATTTTTCTGACTATGCAATAACTGAGTGGGTCATAGAAAGCTATGGATAATACTGAACAGAAGGAGAATTTTGTAAGACATACTTGCTTTCATACAGGATCTGTACATATACCAAGAGACAGTTTTACAAACAGAAAATGGGGATATAGCATCTCTTATAAGTAAAAAAAGTATGTCAGGAATATTCCTTCATCACACTTATTGAATATATATTCTTGTGGTGGTTACATGATTTGTTGTCAATTTGAGACTTAAGAGTGAAAGGGTGAAGTCTAGCTCGACATTCAAGGCACAGCTTGATGACCTCATGGGGATCCTCTAAGGAGATAAATACTTTGATGGAGGTGGCATTGACACACTTCCTGGAAATGTTCTTGTTGCGTAAACATGTGGAGTTTCACTATAATCCTGGAATGGAAGGGGCCACATGGATACACCTGCCAATATTGAGATGTCTCCACTGCCACTGGATCCACAAGAATTTCTACTCTCTGACCTGTGATCTTCTTTCATTTGGCTTCATTGCATGTGTTTCATGAGTCTGAAGAGGCTTTTATAGATTTTTATTGGCAATATGGGCTAATATTGGACTTATGGACTTGGTCTGGACTGGGCTGGGATGTTTTCTTCATATTCAATTGCTTTTGTATACAAAATTCTTTCTTATACACATATGAGTGTCTATAAATTTGTTTCTCTAATAAACTGGACTAACACATTGTGATACCTTGGGAGAGGGGGAGTAGAGAAACAAATTATAAAGATAGAGAGTGGAGGTTTGTTTGATTTCTGCCTTGTGACAGTGTTTCTACTTTGGGTAGCCAGAGGCCAGATATATCAATTCAGTTTACTGGGTTGTTTTCCAGAACAAATATAGAAAGTTAAACTTTGGATTATCTTGTTCTGTTGTAGTCTTTGCTTATTCCTATTTAAGATAGTGACAATGCATGTTGTTAATGTGTATTTTGATCACAGGTGTAGAAATTGCCCCTTGAAATTCTCAGAGGTGCTTCAGGAAAATGGATGACAGAAAGTCAAAAGGACTGACACAAAGTCCAAATCTTACATGATGCTGTCAGAGGCCTAATTCTGTATTTTGTATTAATAGTTTACATAAAGATTAAGATAAGATAGATAAGAACTGAACGTAATTTAAGAATTGAGTTTAGTATCTGATTCTACTTGATTTATATGGATTTCTTCTGTTTATTATTTTTGATAAAATGATAGATAGAAATTATGATTGGGATGTGTGAAAATAGAGAGCTTGTAGGTCCACTTGCCTTGAGTCATTAAAAATTGAATCTTTAAATGTATTAGGACATGCTTACAAAGAAAACTCTGAAAAGATGTTCCACTTTGGAGTACTCAGGAGTTTTGAATTCTAAGAGACTTCTCTAAGGGGATGTCGACAGATTGAAGAAAAAGAGACTCTGGCTTTTTGAATTTTTTTTTTAGAAGCTGGAAAAGATCTGGAGCCCCGAAGAGACTCTCTGCTGTAGGAATGAATGTTAAAGGGAGCTTGTGGACAGGCTGAAATGCTTGCAAAGTGATCACCTGGATCTTCTTGTTGAGTGGAATTGAAAGAAACACAGCAATACATAGACTGGTTGAATCTGGCCATTGACACCATGGACGTGGTTCACAGGGACTAGAGGCAAAGAAGAGAGCGGGCTGACTGCTCTGTAGTTCATCACTTAGCCAAATGGGATTAGTGTTGTAGAGCATTTGTGATGGAAGCCATAGTCTAAAGGCAAGACTGCAAATGGTCACCCTGGTGAGACAAAGCTGAGGTAGCACCCCATTATTTGACCAGAACCCAACCAGATGAAGAAATGATTTTTGAGCCTGTGAACTGGTGCATATTGTTGCTGACTTTATGGATGGCCTGTGATAATTTCACTTTGCTTACAGATGCAGATTTCACATGATTCCACTGAAATGAAGATTCTTCATGTCAAAGAAAAGGATTTTCTCCTCTGAGCACTGGGTTGATGTAAGTGGACAGACTAGAAATTGGATACCCCAAATTTGAAGGATAATGGCATGATATTGTTGGCTTACAAATTTTCATATGTGGGGCAATATATTCATAGGATTATAAAATTAAGATGTTGGTGTTACTTAACTACAATAGTTAGGCATTGTATATATATTTTTTCACTTATAGAATGCTATGTTTAAATGATGGATAGCAATTACTGAATTGCGTGCATTTCAGTTTTATCCCGTTAGGTACAGATATGATTTTATTATTGTTTGCTGGAAAACTACATGGCTAAAGAGTTGTGTGAAACTGTCAAATTGTCAAGTTGTGTGAAACTGTCAAACTGACAAGGCATAGTTGGTAGTAGACACATTATCTATTGTCAATTTGAGACTTAAGAGTGAAAGCGTGCAGTTTAGCCTATCAATCAGGTCGCAGTTTGAAGACCTGATTTGGAGACACTAAGAAGATAAATAACTCACTAGAGGTGGGAAAATGACACTTCCTGAGAGACATTCCTGTTCAGAAGATGCATAGAACTGCTCTAGAGTGCTGGAACAGAAGGCGCCACATGGAGATTCCTGTGAGCTCTGAGCTGCTCTTACTGCCACTGGATCCACGAGACTTTTCACTCACATCTCTAATCTTCCAGTATTCAGCATCATTGCATGTGTTTCATGAGTCTGAAGAGGAATCTGAAGATTGGCATTGAACATAGGGGTTAATGTCAGACATATGGACTTGGTCTGGGGTGAGTTGGGATGCTTTCTCGCTATTCAATTGCTCTTGTATGTAAAGCTCTTGCTTATACACATGAGTGTCTATGAATTTTTTTCTCTAGTTAACCCAAACTAACACAATGCAGAACAAATAATTTCAGAAGCTGAGCCATTGAAGGAAGGCTCATTATTAACCTGTTACAAGCAGTGGACACATCTTACTCTTCGGTGTGCTATAGAGCAAACAGGCCACTTTGAGTGATAAGGAGCCAGTCATCTGGTGTTTTTATTTATCCCATGTGCATATGAAAGCTGGACCACACTAAGGCAGAACAGAGAAGAAATGACACATCTGGATTATGATGCTTATGAATAATTTTGAAAGTGTCTTAGAGTGCCAGAGGACAAAAAGGAATCTGTCTTAGATGACGTACAATCAGAACAGAATACCCCATTGAATCTGAGATGAGAAGATTTTATCTCACTTGCTTTCGACAGGAGAGAATAGTTCTGAGAGCAGGAACTATTCATAAATTAAAGGGTCAGGGAAAGAAAACCAGAAGAACCTCAGCAAGTTGGATTGGCAAGGATGTGCTAAAACATGGCAATAAATTTCAGGGTGGTGCAGGATTTTATTTTGTAGCATATGAAGTGGCTATGAGTTGAAACCAACTCTAAGGCATTTAATAAGAGCAACAACAACATGATTCACAATTCATCCAGTGGTAGTGGTAAATGAACTGTGTACATTTGAGCACTAAAATAAAAAATATTAGCAATAAATAACAATGATCTCTGGATTATACCTAAAATGGCTACCTTTGTTCTTTTTTGTTGTTAAATTGTTGTTTTTGTTTTGTCTTTGTATCTCATTCATCTTTAGCTTTATCCTTTGTATATAACGTTCATGATAATAGCAGTCAAGAAATAAGAATATTATTGTATTGGAATAATCTGCTGCACAACGTCCTTTTTAAGTGTTAGAACATGGGTGTTGCTTTGAGTATTAAGGTAGGTCTTAGCCAGGGAATTTCATGTTACTTGACTCATATGCCTTTAAAAGTCGGTGAATAAATAAGGAAGCATGTAAGCAATGAGCTATGGTAGTGCCCCAAAATACTGAAAATACTGTGGACCTCCAGAAGAACCAACAAATCTACTGTAGAAGAAGTCAATCCAGAAAACTTCTTCGAAGTGAAGCTGATACGACTTCCTCTCTAATTCTCTGTGATTGTTTAGCAATGGAAATCATTCCCTGGAAAATGTCATTACGCTTGGCACAGCTGATGGTCAGTGGAACAGAGGAAGACCATCAACAAACTATATTGACACTGGCTGCGATAATAGACTCACGCAGAGTAATGTCCCCGGGACCAGGAAATTTCCTCTATAGATCATAACTTATTTGACAGTACCTCACAGCAAAAGTTAAAATTGTGATTCTCCTGGCCTAACTCTTTGGTATATTCTAAATCATTTCTTAAATTGAAATGATTCCACATGCTTTATTGCTCTAGCTGTTTGCACAAGTTTTGAGGGGTGACTTGTCTGGGATCTTTGCATTGTCCTCTGAAACTTAGACTTTCTAGTGAGGAGGCCTGGTGACACAGTGTTATGTGCTGTGTTGCTCACTACAGGTCAGCATCAACTGGTCCTTGGGAGGGTGATGAGATTTTGAACTCCTGCAATCAATTATAGTCTTGGGAGGGTGATGAGACTTTGAACTCCTCCAATCAATTATAGTCTTGGGAGGGTGGTGAGCCTTTCTACTCCTGCAATCAATTATAGTCTTGGGAGGGTGATGAGACTTTCTACTCCTGCAATAAATTATAGTCCTTGGGAGGGTGATGAGGCTTTCTACTCCTGCAATGCATTATAGCTGCCCAAACCCACCAGAGCTGTTTTATTCTGTTCTATATTCTGAATCAACTCAGTGGGGGATGATTGTGTTTTTATGGAGATTTTCTTGCTATTCAGTCTGTACACTCATTTTAGATTTAAATTATGAGCTGAGATAAATACCTCTCCACTTTAAATATGAAAACAAAAGAGGGAAAAAAACCAACCCCCTAAATTAAAACTAATATCTAGTGTTGCCTGGATCTAGTCTATTCCGTATTGCTTGGAACCAGTCCATGTTATTTTTGATACTTCCTTTTCATTGGAATCCCAAGATAAAGAGTATCAAATCTAGCCTGGTATTTTCTATGAGTCAAAATGGTAGACTCTGATGCATCCATCCTACACATTTAGTTGTGGTGAATGTGTAACAAAATCTCCTGTGACTAATAAATTCATGACGCACTGCCATCTCATCAATTCCGTGCTATCTCCATTTTTTGGATCAGAGTAGAATGTCTCCTGTCAGTCTCTGAGACTGCAACTCTTTATGGGAAAAGAAAGACTAATTTTTCTCACAAGGAGTGTCTTTCAGACTGGTGATGTTGGGGTTAGCAATAATGCATGACCACTTCAGCAATTCTGTCTTGAACGCTCCAACAGATAACCTGGAGGGCTGATTTGTCCTGAATAAGCTGTTCTGTATGCTGATTCCAAATTATGAAATTCTGTTCAGTAATAAGAAGTGTGTGTGTGTGTGTGTGTGTGTGTGTGTTAGGCAGGCTATGTTCCCTAGAGAAGCAAAAGTAGATGCATAAAGAAAGAACCTTATAGAAAGACAGCGGCTCACACATTTTTAAGTGGGTAAGTTCCGTCCCACTCTCATCCAGAGGCCACCTATTAAGCTGGAGACTTTTACTGACACACATAGATGCCAGGGTTGATAAACCAAGACGGAGGATGATAAGGCGAAAGATCACAGCTAGTGTGTGTGTGTGTGTGTGTGTGTGCATGTGTGTGTATTAAATCGACTGTTAGAAAGACGTATATCAAGCTCTGTGACTCCCATACCCTCAAGAAACCTTCAGTGGGGCTATACCTGAGTAGGGAACTTCTCTACACACTAATCTGTCCACAGCAGTTTGTGTCTTCACAGTAATCCCATCATAAAATTTATTACATTATGTTAGATCACTACACATAGGAGACTCCAACTTCAAACTACTGAGAACCCTGGTTCAGAAAAATTGACAAAGTCTATCCCAGTATGATTCATCATAATTCAAACCCATTGTAAGTCCTGCACCATCAGTAAGTGAAAGAGTGATTCACTATAATTTCCAGGAACCTTTGATTCCTCTCAGGCTCTCACAAAGAAGTGATGCATACAGACGAGAAAGTTTACCAAAGAATGAGGCTAATTAACATGTCAATAATATCATGCCTATGTGCCAGTTGTCTCATATCTATCAAGATCTGAACAACACATCTGCAAATCCTCGCTCCAAAAGCTACATTATATAGCATTACAGATATTATTATTAGCAATTTAAAAACATTCCACCTGGATAATTCCTATTGTTTATCCAAGAAAAATAAACACTATACTCTGCTGAATTATATATATGGATTATATATTATACTTGAATAATATAATAATTCCTACAAATCTCCCAGCTATGAAATATTAGGACTACAACATTTACACATGGACTCTAGGGAATGCAGTCTGAAAACACACCTACTTCACTGTTTTTACTCCAAAAGGAATGCAGCAAATGCTGTCTTTGAAGAGAAAAATAAGATGATGGGAAATATATAGCATTGGTCAAAAAAATTGATTTTTAAGACACTCCTTTGTGGGTTTCCACTACATTTCTCATTTAGGATAAAAGGAAATGGATTCTCTATGATGTCAGGGGAAAAAATCACTACTTAATAGACCATGAGAAAAGACATGGGATATATCTCTTCTAATTCTCTCCTGTCCTGTGATATCAGTCTTGATCAAAAGCAGCTCATGCCCTTCCTGTGCTATAAAACCTTCTGTGACATTATCAGAACTAAGCGATTACTTTAATTTTAAATGTAGTAGGGGGATTACATACCCCACACAATCAGATACATAAGAAATGCAGTCAGGATCAGTGAAGCTTTGCAAGAGTAAGTGATCTCTAGTCTGTTGGTGATAACTGTTTTTAGGTATACAATTGATTTTTAACCAAAAAAGGGAAAAGTACACATTTAAAAAAAAGAGAAGAGATCTGAGCAAATCCTTTCAAATGAAAATAAGTCTCAGAGATGAGAATTCTGATAAAGTAAATTTCTTTCATCCTCACATTTTTAGACATATAACCTGCTCATACAAATAAGGGCAGTGGTGTGATTATTGACAGTTTCTGAAAAATCATTGGGTCTTTATTGCACATTAGTTTGCTAAGTGCTTCAGACACACATTTTCGAACAGTGCCCTGATGTAGATATTGTTACATTTTCCACTTTAGAGAAAAACATGACTCAGAGAGGATAAATAAATAACAAATTTCATAATTCAATTCAATAGGTATGGTAATACTGGCAATCATGTCAGGTTAGAGAGACTTTAATATTAAAGGGTAAAACAGGTAAAGCTACCTTCTCTAGACTGGTCTTCATTGTATCAGAATTTATTTTAACTCTCTCTCTCTCTCTCTCTCTCTCTCTCTCTCTCTCTCTCTCTCACACACACACACACACACACACACACACATCATCTTACCTATTCTCAATTGTTTGCCAAATGATCCCGAACTGCCAAATTATTATCTTTTGGACACAATGGCTTTGACTTCATTTTCACTTTCCAATTCAAAGCATTATTGAAAGTGCTTCACAGATTTAAATCAAACATGGACATAGTGCAGTTCTTGATGATCAACAATGATGCTCTGAAACCTAGGGGAAGTAGACTTTAAGACTTCAATATATTATAGATCTCCACAGGCAGGGTTCTCTGGTGGCAAAATGCTAATATTGCTGACTTTCAACTTAGTTCCTGTTTTTTCTTCCACATATTATCTTTCAACAAGACTATTTATGATCATGATCTTAACATCAAAGATCTTGAAGATTCTGCTCTCATTCAGAAAATACCTTCACAGTTTCTGAGTTACAGCTTAATCAAGATTATTCTTTCTCTAGCTTATATTAGAAAAGGTGTTAATGAGAGATATATCCTGTCAAAATACTTACTCAATTTGTATACTAAGGAAGTACTCTGAGAAATTGAATTATATTAGAAAAAATGTAGAATCAGGATTTTTTGAAAGTTTATTAACAATTTTCTATGTGCAGATATACCACTTTGGTCACTGAAAGTGAGGAGGACTTGAAGAACTTGTTGAAGACCAAGTACTATAGTATTCATTATGGATCATAATTCATTGAAAAGAAGATAAAATCCTCAACTAGACTAATAAGCTCCAGCATAATAAATGATGACAAGATTGGTGTTATCAAGAATTTTGTCTTGCTTTGATACAAAATTAATGCTATGAGTCAAGAGATTAAAAGGCAAACTGCATTAGCTATATCTGCTGCAAAACATCTCCTTAAAATATTGGAAAATCAAGGCTTTTGCTTTGAGGACTTATGGCTGCCTGACTCAAACTGTGGTATTTTTAATCACCTCATAAGCATGTGAAAATTGGAAACTGGATAAGAGAGACCATAGAAAATGAATGCATTTGAATTATGGTTCTGGGAAGAATATAAAAAAATACTGTAGACGCCAAAATGACAATCTAATCTATGTTGGAAGAGGTCCTTACAATCAGATAACTTTTTAGAAGTGAAGGTGGCACTATTTAATTTCCTGTGTGCTGGCCATGGTATGTGGAAAGCATAGTCCCTGGGAGAGTTTATCATGCTTGGTAAAAGAGGACAGCCAAGAAGAGGAAGAAGACTCTTTAAGAGTTCTATTGATGTGATGGCTTCAACAATGAGCTCAGGTGTAGCAGCAGTTGTGAGGCTGGCACACCTTTAGGCAGCATTTTGTTGCACAATTCATACATTACTGTGAGGTGGAATTGTCTTGAAGACAAATAACAACACATTTTAATTTCCTAATCACCAAAGGGCCTCAATAGTTTAAGTTACTTAATCTTTTTGAATATGTGTCTTACATAAATTTCTCAGACTACCATGGAAAGTTCTGTCACGTGATCCTGTGCATAACTTCATAAATGAATTCCTTCTAAATGTTCTTATAACAAATTAAGCTTCAATGTTTGCTTCTCAGTTTGGGTTTCTCTGTTGACCTGCATGTTGCTATTATGCTGGAAGCTCTGCCAGTAAAGTTTTGAGCATCAGTCATGGAAACCATAGCGGATGGGAGTTGGCTCTGCTTCCAGAGCGAGACTTGAAAAGAAGAGGGGATAGACCTTCCATTTATGAGGGATTACCCACTGAAAGCTTTATGAGAAGCATCAGAACATTGTCTAATATAGTGCCTCTCAACTCGAAAAGCAATCAAAATATGACTGGAGAAGAACTGCCTCATTAGTTAGAGTTAACCTTAATGAGAAGGATGAAGAAATTTTTTTGATATTTTCATTTGCTGATTAAGAAAAGAGAATTTAAGACTAGAAGGAGTTGCTGAAAATGATCCATAATGATATGTGCAAAATAGGATATAATAAAATTGATATCATCAAAAATGAAATGGAACTCATAAAGATCAACATCCTATTCATCAGGGAGCCTAAATGGACAGCAAATGATCATTTTAAGTCAAATAATTGCATGCTTACAATGCTAGAAATGAAACATTCAAAGGAAAAGGCACATAACTTATGATCAATAAGAATATTTCATAAAAATATTTCAATATCTGTTTTAAAATACAATATTGTCCAAGGCAGAGTAATATCTCTAAGCCTATATGAAGTTCAGCTAATGAAACTATTATCCAAATTTCTGCACCAAACACTAACACTGGTGATAAAGATATTGAAGATTCACATCATTTTTAAAAATTCTGAAATTGGTCAAATTTGTAATCAAAATACACTGATAATTAAAGCTAATTAGAATGAAAATTTAGAAACAAAAAGATGGTCCAGCAGTTGGAAAACACAACGTTGATGATAACAATGAAGCTCAATATTGAATGATGGATTTTTCTATCATTGGAGATTTTTCCATTGAAAATATTACTTTTTCCTAACAACAAAAGCAGTGACTATGCAGACAAGTCATTTCCAGATAGAACACATAGGAATCAAATAGGCTACAACTGTGAGGAGACAATTAGAGGATTTTTTTAATTCTTTAAAATAAGTTAATATTATGATTAGCTAGAATCATCCATCAAGGAATTGTCTAAATGCAGGTTGAAGCTGAAAAATATTAAAATAAAGCTTTAATTGCCAAAAAAAGAAATGAATGTCCCCCTCTTGAATTTAGAGAACATCACAAAAACATATTTGACACATGAACATTATTGACAGAAGGTCTGACTCTACATGAATTGACATAAATAATATCATGCATAGAAAAAGCAAACGGTCATAAAAAGGCAGGATGAAAAAAGTGAATGTCATAAGAATGTAGAATAGGTCAAGAGAATGAAAGGTCTGATAAACATACATTTTCAAAGGACAGAAAATTATCCCAATGAAATATACAAAAGCTTGAGGTTAGAAAACCAAAAGGGAAAGAAATATGTCATCATCTGTCAAGGTGAAAAAAAATTCTTTTTTTTGGGGGGGGATCATCACTGCCCTCTGGCAGTCATGTTAGCTACCAGTCTTGCTCCTGGAGAGCTGCTGCTGGATTTGAACCACCAAGCCCAAGGGCCACAGTCCTGCACTCAACCACTATGCCACCGGGGCTCAGCCTCAAGCTGAAAAAATTGAAGAAAATATTCAAGTCTCAAGTGGACACATTCAAGGATTCTATGGGTAATCATTTGAATAATGCAAGAACATCAAAAGATTGTGGAAGAATACACAGAATCACTGTGGCAAAAAAAACAAGTCAACTTAGACACATTTCTAGAGGCAGCATATGAAAAAAAAATTAATGGCTTTGAAGGAATAGGTTCAAACTGCACTGAGGCATTAGTGAAAAACAATGCTCCATCAATTGACGGAATACCAACTGAAATATTTCATTAAGCTGGAAAAGTATTGGAAGCATTCACTGATATATATCAAGCATTTTGAAAGAGAAATACCAGGCCAAACACCTGGAAGTAATTCATATTTGTGAGTACTTAATGGAAAGATGACCAAAAGAGACTACTGAAAATAAACTATTAATATGATTAAATATCACAAAATAATGTGCTACTGAAGGCAATCCAGAAACAGATACAACATAGCATCAGTAGGGAGTTACCAGAACATCATGCAGGATTGAAACCGTGGCACAGCACAAAGGATAATGCTGCTGATGTCAAATGGATCTTGAATGAAAGTAGAGAATACCAGAAAGATGCTGACTTGTATGCTGCTGGTTATGCAAAGACTAACAGCTATGTAGATCATAACAAAGGATGGGCCTGACTGAGAAGAATGGGTATTATAGAACATTTATTGAGAATATGCACATGGCCTAAAAGGTAGTCCATTCATCAGATCCAGAGAATATGGTGTGGTGTTAAATTTCCTGATATGTGTCAGTGTTATATTTTTTCCCACCATCCTTCTTAAGCCATATGTTGAGCACATAAAATGAGAAAAAGGACTGAAGGAACAAGAATGTGGCATCAGGATTGGAGTGAAACCTATTACTACCTGTGACATACTGGTAACATCATGGTGTTTGCAAAATATTGTGTTTTTACCAAATAATTCTTTTTTTTCTGGACTCACCAAATAATTCTCACCAAATAATTTAGTGATGCAGCACCCAGTAAATAGGACTGTCACTTACCCAACTGTACCACGCTCAGTTTAGACTCGATTTGTGATTGTTGTGATTAGTTGTCCCGGAGTTGCTTCTCATCTGAACTGACCTTATTGTGGACAACCAAAGGAAGCATGGCCTGGTCCTGCAGCACCATCCTCCCAACTGCTCCCCGGCCTGAACCCCTGGTTGCAGCTTAGCATAAATCCATCTCCTTCAAGGCTTTCCTCTTTTACTTACTAATGTCCATTCCTCTTAATGTTCTCTGTGCTGTGTTTTGAAGATGTCTCTTAAATTCCTCAGTTCTCTTTGTCTCCAGGGATTATTTTCCATGTTAACACCATCTTTCATTTGATCTCCCATAGGAGCTGACTAATTATTCTTGATTTTTCCATTTTGCAACCTTATAATCTAGTAGCCAAAGTAGCCAAAGTGATATGCTAACATTTAAATCAAAGTAAATAGTTAATTGCCATTTTTTACTTTTTTTTGTATTCTACTGCTCCTGAAAAAAAATCATGGAATCTTTAATTAATTTTTTAAACACACACACAAATTTATAATCTTGTATTTCTCTAGATCAGGAGCTCTCAAGGATTCCCAGTGGGCTGAACTTCAATGTGGCATCAGGGCAAGATTCGTTTTGGAGATTCCAGGAAGGAGCCCTCATGGGTCATGGTTCTGCACTGGGCTGCTAAACCTAAGGTCAGCAATTCAAAACTCTGCAGGGCAAAGGTGAGACTTTCAACTCCCATCAAGAACTACTGCCTTAGAAAGCTACAGGGGTAGTTCTGCCTTGCCCTCTAGGGTCACTGGGAGTCAGAATCAGAATGAGTATAGAGCAGGATCTGCTTCTTTGGGCCTTTTCAGCTTTGAAAGGCTATGATCCTTACTTGACCTTTGGGTCTTCAAAGAGTGAATACATACAGTCATTCATAGGCTACATCATTATTACACTGACTCTTCTTGGGTCCCACACCTCTGTTTTTATGAACCCTTGTAATTTATTTGAACTCACATGCAGAATGATCACCTTATGGTAAGGTCGGCTGATGAATGACCAGAGTATGCAGGCGCTATGAACAGTGAAGGGCTAGACCACTTATCAACAAGCTGGTTTTCTAACCCACCCAAAACTGCCTAAGAGAAAAGTCCCAGTGACTTTTTTAAGCTCAAATCTACTCTGCACACATACAATCTTAATGGAGCCTGGTTTTCTATACCCAAAGCATAGCTTGCTGCTATAGGATTCACTCCAAAATCTAGTGGTCTTCAAGGACAGAGTAGAACAGTCCCTTCGCATTTCTGAAGAGGCCAATATTTACAGGAGCTGGATCTTCCTCCCCTAGAGCAGTTGACAGAGGCAGCTGACCTCTCAGCTAGCTACCCAATCAATATAAAACGCACAATGCCACAGCGCTTCTGGTTGGGGGTAAGCAGTCTTAACTTCATCTGTCAGCTTAACTTCCCTTTGCTGTGATCACACATTTAGAGGGTCTGGGGATTCGGCTATGAGCATCCTCAGGAGTTCATCATCCTCTGATCATATGATGATCAAATTAGATAATAGTGCAAACCACTTTTCAAATTATAAGTGTTCCTAATGCTTGACCTTGGCCTCTTACTTGCCATGCCCTTCTTCCATCTCCTATGCATACTTGGTGCCAGTCACAAGTCACAACAGGAATCAGAGATTTGTTTTTACCAAACAGTGCTGACTTGAGGGTCTTTGCACTTGATTTTCCATTCTGTAAAATATTCTCTGCACAGATCCTCATGTAACATATCCATTGTTGTCCTTCACCTGGCTTCTCAGGGAGAATCCTTGGCTACTCCCTGAAACAATTCTTAATACCAAATCATTTTATATTATTATTCTTTACTATTTCCATAGGACTTATCACAAACTAAAATTCTGAAGTTGTTACTGATTTATTTTATTTTGAAAGTCTTTTTAATGCACTAGAATTGGAAATAGATGAGAACAGTAATTTTGACAGTTTTTTAAACTAGTCTACTTCCAGAGTCTACAATGGCAACATGCTTTAAGGTTGTCGATATCTAAGTACACGAATGAATAGCTTAATGTATAAACCTTTTGATGCATCACACCAAACAAATCATACATGATATTTTATTTCTTTGAGCACAAAAATGAACTTGTCCTTTAAATTTTCCATCTCAAAAGGAAGAGAACTTCATTTTTTCCCTTTTTGCGTTTTCTGTGGGACCTCTAATGGCATTTCTTTTAGCTCCACAAAGTTGTCTTTATTCTGCAGTTTCTTAATTCCCTTTTCCTCTGATGCACTTGGAAGCAAACAAAGATGTTCTCTGAGAGATGAGCTAGAGAAGTATATCAATTTGAAAGCAAGAGAATTTACTATGAGGGTCTGTTTCTAAATGGAAGCAGGAGGTCACTCTGTGCCACTTTGCTCTGCAATGCACACAGAGAGTGTGCTCTCCCATGTCCATTTGCAGTCTATGCAAACCTTTTGTGCAACTTAGCTATAAATTTGAAGCCTATCAAATCGAATGCTGCTCCGGATAACTCTGAGGCAGAAGCCACTGTACTACCTCTAACAGAGTGCCTTGGTTAGCTTGCCCTAACGCTTTCTGGGTGTTCCGATTGAATTATAAATCTTTTGATGTCTCTTGCTTACTTCTTTGTTTGCACCTTCAGGGTTACAATAATTTGCTAATCCATAACCAGACCCTAGCTCTTGTGCCTACAATGTGCATATTATTTTAGTGTGCAGTGTGCCATTAGTCAGATTAGTGCCCCGCCAAAACAATAAGAAACAAACATCGAACCTGCATACCACACCACTTTTCTCTCGGTTTCTCCTACTGTGGTGACTTATGTGTTGTTGTGAAGCCAGAAGATCTGTCCCTCATATTCCAAGTACTGGCAGGATCAATTAAGGGGGAAATATTTAAATAACCTTCCTGACTAAGGACAGACTATGAAGAGGGTTTAGACTGTCCCCTTCTGAGGAATGAACCCCTGCAAACCTGATGAATAGCAGGAGAACGTTGTCTGGCATGGAATACCTTGTGAATAACATCAGAATCTTTTCAGAAATCATGCCAGAAGATGAGTTTCTCAGATTGGAATGTACTCCAAAAATGACTGAGAAAGAGCTGCCTTCCGAAAGTAGAGTAGACCGTAATGATGTGAAGGAAGTCAAGTCTGCAGGATCTTCAATTGCTGATGGGGCATGAATCCACATGAGAAAAAAAAACAGCTCTAAACATCTATTAATAATTGGCACTTGCATTGCATAAAGTTTGATTCTAGGAATACTGCAAGTTCTGAAAAATCCAATGAAATATATATAGATATCCTAAGCCCCAGTAAACTGATACGAACAGCACAGGTCATTTTTATCAAGCAAGCATATGGTTTACTTTTGGGGCACTAACCATTCTAGAGGAATGGTGTCATGATCATTGTCAAAAGGCCATTTCAAGATATATTTTGAAGTACAATGTTGTCTGACAGGATAATTTCTGTACATGTACAGGGAAATGCAGTTAACTGAAACATTATACACATTTTTTGTACCAATCACCAAAACTGGTGATTGAGAAACTGAAGAAGACTTTTATCAATGTCTTCAATCGGAAATTTATCGTACATACCCTCAAGGTGCATTGGTAATCATTGACAATTAGAATTCAAAAGTCAGAAACAAAGAGAAAGGAATAGTACGGGAACAAGTGTTCTCAGTGATAGCAAAGAAGAAAAAGAGTTGAAAGGAAACATTCAAAGGGCAGCTCAATAAGCCTAAATTATTATAGTGAGATGTGCAAAGACAAAGAGCTAGAAGAAAAAGAATAGACTTAGCATTTTTTTAAACTAAATAATTGAAGAAAATTTCAAGCTTCAAGTAGAACTGATTCCAGTTTCAATATCTTCTAAGTACTATTTTAGCAGAGATAGACTTTGAAACTGTCACATACAGAAGGGAGACACTGGGAAAATATCCAAGGCCACTGTGAAATAGAAGACAGTAAATATAGTTTTCTAAATCAGTTATAGGAGCCCTGGGGGCTCAGGTGCTAAGTTATTGGCCACCAAACCAAAGACTAGAAGTTCAAACCAAACAGATACTCTGTGGAAGTATTTTGTGACTGTTGAATTTGTAAGCAACAAACCCCAGGAAACCCCAGGCGTAAGTGCTACTCTGTCTTATGCAGTCGTTAGGAGCAGGACTCAAATGACTTGGGGTTATACCAAGGGCTCAAGTAGAAGGAAAATGTTTCAAAAATGATGATGGCCATATGTACAAATATGCTTGACACAATGCGTGGCTGTATGGCTTGTGAAAAGAGTTGTATGAGCCCCCAATAAAATTATTTTTAAAATAATTTGGGGTTAGAATCAGAAGACAGAGAGCCCTCTGAAACCTTGAATTGGGATTCCTTGACCCTAGAATTCAAAACAGTAAACTCCTTTTACTTAAAGCCAATCAGTTTATGACACGGCTGCCCTACACAGAAATAAAACAGGATAAATGAAGGGGGGTGGGAAACAAAACAGCATAATGTCTCATGGAATTGTGTACATACCATATGGCGTTTAAAAACTCAGTGTTGGAAAGGTTATTTTTTTTTCAGCTCCATGTGTCAGCAAAACATTTAGACATTTGTTCTTCTTCTAAACAGAAGTCAGCTGTTCAAATCTACTAGTCACTTCATGGTGCAAATGTGGGGCATGGGGTGCTTGTAACCATTCAGACTGGGAAACCTTACAGAGAAGTCGTCCTATAGGGTAGTTATGATTCAAAGTTGACTTGACAGTCATGAGCTTACATTTGAAGTCTTATAAGACTTCAGAAAAGGCAACACTATCTTTGCTTACATTTATTAAAAAGGAAATGCTATTCCAAACATCGCATAAAGGATGCTTTAATTTTGCTCACATTGTGAAGATTACACATGCCTTCTGATAAAGCAAGTTTATCGGAGGAAACTCCATCGCTCCTGCTAGTAAAGCAAGCATGAGCATTATGAAAGTTGTGCTTTATTGCTGCAGGTAGAAACCTGGCACGAGGTAATATAAACCATCCAGCAGCACTTGTTTTTCATTAATCTCAATTTTACTGGAACAGATTCCATTATATGGGTAACTCCCTGAAGAATGTGAAGTCTTGGGCAATTCTCTTCCATACACTTAAGTGCAATATATGATATTTAGATAGTCCTACTTTCCAGAGAGTTCAAAGCACTTGATAAATATCATGCCATTGATCCCATCCACATCTCAGTACAGTAAATGGCAACAATCAGTGTCATCATTTAATGGACAGAGAGAACTTTGAAAAGAAAAGCGAAAACTGGTACGGAAAATCAGTGAGAGTGCTCAAACTATTTTGTTTAAGGATTTTAAGCAAATGCAACTTTTTTGAGTTTCCAGATTTAGCTTTCTTCTTATCTATGTGAGCTCTTAGTTACAATTTATTTAAAACAATTCATTTTAATTATATACATTCTGTATGAAATATTTTTCTTTTTGTTTACTTTTAAATGGGGGAATATGCAAATACCTAAAAGTTTTCTATGTAAAAATGACTGTCTTTTACTCTATGTACAGATTCCTCCTGAGCACAATGAAGTATTCTTGAAATATCAGTCTTTGCAGTGTTTCCAATAATTTGCTATGATCCATGTAGCTGAATGCTTTTACATAGGTAGAAAAATTAAAGGACATATCTTAGTATTTTTACTTTTTATAAATCTCCTGTAAGTAAAATATGGAAATAAATTATATTTTGATCATAGAAGTAAGAAACAATACGTGATTTCTATGAAAAAGTCTAAAGAATGAAGAAGTAAGGAATCTATATCTTTTGTTTTAAATTGCTACTATTTTTTGCTGTGGTTTGTTTTCTGCAGTGCATTCTCCTTGGCTAGTATACATCTTTAATCAATGAATAATGCATAACTTAAGTAAGTGTTCTTATGGAAATCGATGCTAAGTAAGGTATATTAATATATTTGATTCCATTTGGCATCCTAACATAAGACATTATGGTACTATGCTTTAGGGCAATCAGAATCATTTTAGTTCCATTGTTATATTTTTTGCTTTGCTCATCACCTCCTTATTTCTCACGGTAATCACAAGTAATTCCAACTGAGAAATAGGGAACCACTCGGGATACTTTAATAGGCAAGATAGTACTTTACACGAAAGATTTTTAATATGAACGACCAAGCCAGAGAAGACATGAACTGCATCTTAAATTGTGGTTATTCTTAATAACAAAGGGGCCAGAGCAGGATGTAAATTTGTGCATCTAAGAATATGATAAGTTCCTTTGCATCAATGTCTCCTCATAGGGAATAGGAGGGTTCCAAGTAAAACAATGTCTGTCATTATCATCATTCAGACCATGAACAAAAATAACATCCTTATGATATATCACTGATCACAAGTATTTTCAGTGATTAGGACCTGATGATGAAAATTACTAGCACTAGAACTTGTTGTTGTTGTTGTTGTTAAGTGGATGCCAACCCCTAGTGAGTCTATGTACAACAGAACCAAGCTCTGCCCGGTCTTGCACCAGACTCACCTTTATTCATAGGCTCCAATTCATTGCAGTTACTATGTCAATCCATCTTCTCGAGGGCCTTATTTTTCTTTTTCCCTGAGTCACCAAGGATGGTATTCTTTGTTTTTGTTTTGTTGTTTGCTTTTTGGGGGGAGGGTATCACTGCCCTCTGATGGGAGTAGGAGGGCCAGCCTTGATTCTGAATAGCTGCTGCTGGATTTGAACCACCAACCCAGTGGGCCGTAGTCCTGCACACAACCACTACACCACCGGGGTTCTGCCCCAAGGATGATATTCTTCTCCAGGGACTGGTCTCTTCTGACATCATGTTCGAAGTATATAAAACAAAATCTTGCCATCCTTGACTCTAAAGGGCACTCTAATTGTAATTCTTCCAAGACAGACTTGTTTTCCCTTTTATTGTACTTTCAATATTCTTGACTAGCACCTCGGTTCAAGCACATTGGTTTTGCCACTCTTTCGTCATCAATGTACAACTGGTAAATGTATATGAGACAATTGAAAATACCAGTCTTGGGTCAGGTATACCCTAGACTCAAATTAAAAATTTTTATTTCTAACCCTTTAAAAAGGTCTTGTATAGCAGAGATACACAATTCAATGTGTCCTTTGGTCTCTTGACTGCTGCTCCTATGAGCATAGCTTATGAATCTAAGCAATATGTAATCCATGACAACTGCGACCTTTTCCCCATTTATCATATGTGTCAAGTTGTGAGGATTTGTGTCTTTTTTACCTTTAGTTGTAACCATATCGAAGGTTATAATCCTTTGATAATAGGTTGCAGCTTCATTGCTGGTGTATTTGTTTCAATTTGTGGTGAACTCATTTGTTACAGTAGAAATGCTCCACAGATCCTTTAATTATGAAAGCAGAATGCCAGAACTTTATTCCAAGGTACTGTGGTGTGTTTGGTAGAATTCACTAGAGAAACAAATTCATTGACACTCATATATGTGTAAGAGATAGCTTTATATCAAGAAGCAATTATATACCAAGCAAACATCCCAGTCCAGCCTAGATCAAGTCTCTAAGTCCAATGCTAATCCATAAGTCCTTTTTCAGACTCATGCACCCACATGCACTTATGCAGAATGCAGGAAGTTCACAGGGAGGTGGGTATAAAGTCATGTGAACCCAATGGCGGTGGCTGCATCATAGGACCCAGCAAGAGCATGAAGGGAGATGTGTGTGTACGGAGGAGATGAATAGGATCCTCTTTCTGAGAAGGCCACACCTACAAGGAGTCAAAATCAGGATGATTGACTGACATGTTGAACTCCACCCCTAAGTTTTATATAGCTTCAAGTTGACATGAAATCACATGATACCACAATTGAAGTGGGTTGGAATTGCCAAACCTTTTGTTGATAGTCAAGTGCAAACTTTTTTATACTAACTGCCAGTGATGTATACTTTTTTTGCTTTATTTATACAATTATCACCACTGCTTATGTAAAACAGTATCACATATGTGACTGGAATTTAGATGGCATAAGATATCTGATGTTCCCTTATTCTTTTGATGTCTATTATTCCTATCTTTTCCAAGCACTATATAAAATATAGTCCATAAAGATATTTTCCTGTGATGGCCTATCAAATTCAAGAGTCTCTCTTTTTTTAACCCAAATGATCAGAAAACCTGATTTCAAAATTGATTTATATACAATCCATTTTATCTCATGGAAAATACCATCCTCTCTAGAAATAGAGCAGTAGATGTAAGTGCATTAAGACTAAAGGCAATATGAAATGAGACAGAGCAAAACTTTGCAGTTCTCTTCTGTCCTACCCTACAGGGTCACATAAGTTTGATTTGACTCGATAGCAATGAGTTTGGTACTTTTCTTGCTAAAACTATTGTATTAGTAGTTAATACAGATATCATATAATTTCTCAGTGCAAACATATAAACTGGTATTCTACAATTGCTACCACAATCAGTTTCAAAACATTTTTTTTTCTTTTTTGTACTCCTTGTTATCCACACAACACCTCTCCAGAAACCATTATTTTACTTGTCTCTATAGATTCACCAAATCTGGATTGGAGATAAACTCCAAACAAAAAAAATACAGAAATTACTGGAATGAAGTTCAGGCCCAGAGTGCATCAGAGGGTAATCAACTGGCAAGGTTTTAACCAATCATGGCAGGTTTATCATTTTGTTCTTTTGTAGTCATCACTCCAATGCATTCTATTTGGTAACCCTGTTTCACTCTTATGGCTAGAGGAAGATCAGTGGAGGCTAAATTCCTATGGAAATCTCCAAAACAAATAAAATTCTATTTTATCTGATAGTGGGCTACCATCTAATATCTTTGCCACATTTTGCTATAGCACTCAAATCTTCTGTCTTCCCTTCCTTAGGGTGAGCATGAAGCAGGGCCATGGGGTAAGAAATAAGTGTTCTTAAATTGGAGCTAGGTCTTAGTGGGAGCCCAACCCCATTCCTGGATCTATGTTTTTAAATTATTAGTTATTTTTCCATGTGCCTTTGACTCCCATTTAAAAAATTCTTGTTAATTTGTGATAGAGGGTCTTATTGATCATCTCCCTGGAGCATATGCATATTAGTTAATGTTGTCCCCGATTATTCCCAGCACTAATTTTTTTAATGCATAGTAGAGAAAAGGATATTGGGCCAAAGTAGGCTAATTCCATATTCCAGTACCTGAATTATCCACGTGTACAGCACACAGGGCATTGATAGAGTAAGTCCATTATTGTCTGCCTACTGGCAGTTCGGCAATCTTGGCATGGCTGTCTTCTGGTTCCTCAAACAACATGAATTGTTGGTTTAAGCCCCCAGGTTACAAGTGGTTCTGAGAGAGAGTCTAATTCATCCAGTGGGCCTTCAGCATCAGAGGCCATTGATGGAGCCTCAGAAGTATGCCGTGTGCTCTGAAGATGCTGGTTAGTGCATGAGGTAAATAAGATGCCAAAGACCTCTCCAGTACTACACAATCAGGTTTTTTTGGCAACAAGGTATGCATGACCCCAGCCATGATATTCTTAATTGTCTCATCTGCTCATGCGAATTGGATGTTGAATAGGAAGATGGAAGAAGTACTGGTGCATTTGAGTTATGCCACTGATGGAGATCATTGAATGCACCATGAACTGATACAAAGTACCAACCGACATGTCTTGGAAGATATACAACCGCAATACTCCTGAGAGGAAAAGATGGCAGGACATAGTCTCAGCTACTTTGGACATGTTGTGAAGGGAGACCAGTCCCTGGAGAAGAATATGATGCTCAGTAAACTAGTGGGGAAGGGAAAAGAAAAAAGTCCCTCTGCAAGAGGAATTGACTCTTACTTGCAAAAATGGGTTCAAAAATGAACAAAGCAATGATTATCATAAGGGACAGGACCACGCAGTGTTGCATTCTGTTCTACGTGGGGCCAGTCTATGGGGTTACCAACTCACAGCACCTAACAACAGTCCTTGCTACCTTCTTACTCCATATCATTGCTTTTAGTTTCTATTTAGGAATATTTTTAAATTTAAAGACAGGTTTTTAAAAATAAATCAGGCAGTGTTTGACACTTCAAATCTTCAATTGGGTATTCTTGCTTTTTTGGACATTTTAGTTTAAGATCCAAGGGGTAGCTGTCCATATAAATGATGTTGCCAAAATACAGTTTTCAAAAGCTATTTGGGTGACTAAACAAAGAAAACAGCTTCATCTTTAATTGATATTTTGATATCTGAGATTATTATTTTTATATCTTATTCTGTGTCTTACTATGACCTCAGATTTCTTCCTGTTGGCATTAAATTGAAATATTTCCAGATAAAACCCACTGTCACTTTTATAGTTGAATCCCACGTATATAGTAATCTAACATAGGGTTTCTGAGGCTTAAATCTTTGTTAGAATAGAAAACTGACAGAGACCAAAAGGATTTCTGCCCTGTATTCTAAGGAAATGAACAAAGCGCTCTGGAAATCAAGTGATGGGTAATGAACTCTGTGAGAACTCGCTTGGAAAACACCTTAACCTTGAAGGGAGGTTCCGGTAAAATCCTGGCACAACAGTGTACTCCACTATCATCCTTTGACATGCTGACCCAGACCAGCATCCCAGTTAAATCTCAAAGAAATGATGTAACAGATCCAAGCACAGACTGAACAACTAATTGGAAAGTAGCTTGACCATCTACAGAGAGTCAATCCCCTCCCATTTGAAAGTGTCACAGAAAAACTATAAATGTTCCCTTAGGCCACATCCCAGTACTCTCCTAGTATGAAGTATGTCTTATCTACCCTTACGATTTCCATTTCAATTCTTGAGAGGGACCTTCTTAATTTCTTTTGAAGTGGCTATATGGTTTAAGGAAATGGAGACCTAACTCTTTGCTGCGTTCATCTGCATGGGGAGGCATGGTTGATCTATTCTCTAGACTCTTACAAACCAAAGAGATTAGGAGCTTGCTAGTTCCCACAGGGAAGCCAGTCAGGAAACTGAACTTAAACATAACTGCAGCTTTTATTTTCTGCAGAGCAGCTGGTGGGCTTGTACCACAGACCTTGCAGTTCTTCTAAAAATATCGCCACATAGGATTACAGTTTTCCATCTCTCCTTTCATGTCTTTGTGATTTTATTTCACTAATTATTTTATTTCCATTGATCTCTCTGTCTTTGTAAACTTTTATATCAATATTTAAGATCCCTCTTGATCTTCATTAGGTAGCTCAGACACCCACAATATCTTAAACTCTCTTTCTTTGTATGTGTTCTAAATGAATTAGAAGTGGAGAGCATGCATCCCATAAGTCATAAAGTGGGTGAGTTTAACAGCAGTATGATTTTTTGAACTCTGCTCCTGTGGAATTTGTACATAGATCAAGAGACAGCTATTTGAACTGAATAAGGAGATTCCAAATTGTGTAAAACCAGGAAATGTGTGTGTGTCCGAGTTGTATTTTTATTTTTATTTATTTTTTTGGGGGGGGGGGTATCACTGCTCTCCGGTGGTGGGAGTAGGAGGCCCAGCCCCACTGCTGGAATTGAACCTCTGTCCCAGTGGGCCGCAGTCCCGCACACAACCACAACGCCACCGGGGCTCAGCCCTCGAGTTGTATTTTTAAACTGTAATAATTAAAAATGCATGCTGAACAAATAATGCGGGAAGCTGGCTTAGATGGATAGGCCCTGTCACAGCAGGGTCAGAGAGAAGAGCAGCTGGCACAAACTTACTTTCAGAAAGGGAAGAGGATTTGTAGATGAAGACCAATGACTAGAATCTTCATTATGGTTTACCTCTCATTGTTACGGGGCGGGGGAGGGGGGGACACAGCTCCTCACAAACAGATCAATAAACAACATCAGGATAAGTGGAGAGAGATGTAAATTGTCAACAATTCAATTTTATATCTTTCCATAAGCAATACTCAAGGAAACATCAGTAATCAAATAACATATTGCATTGGATAAATATATGGTCCAAGACTTTAAAGTCTTAAGAGCAAATGTGTCATATTTGACTGAGGTGACTGACCCGAATCATGAGAATTTTGATTTCCTTATGAGTATAGAAAAAACAAACAATGAATAAGGAAGAACAGAGAAGACTCAATGCATTTGAATTATGGTGTTGATTTAGAATACTTAAAGTAAAATGCATGTACTCCAACTCGAAAAAAATTAATGAAAGACATTATATAATTTAATTTCTGTGTTAATACCCTTTGTTTTCTTTACACATTACTATAATGTTATTTACTTATCCTTCTGGTTGTTAATATAAAAGATTCTTGATAAAAGATTCTATTTTGGAACGACCAATAAAAGTCCAGAACAAAACTCATTGCTGGACATATACTAGGTTATCAGAATACAATCACTAAATAAATGAAATTAATAAGCATTGGGGAAAACAAGGCTAGCTTATGATAGAGATTTTATTAATATGTCTAAGTGTGAGTTTATGCCAAAAATGTTGAACAACAGATTAGTACTAAGTTGTTGAATGTATATTTCACAATTCACATTAAATTTTACATACTTTTACAGTGAGTTTCTTAGGTTTCTGCCCTGGGTACTAAGTGATCAATGATAGATTATGCAAGTCTCAAATTAGGGCTTTCCTTGGGTCCTAGAAAACTTAGATATTTTGCACTTTATGCTAAAAATGTTTAGCTTCATTTTATGGCTTTATAATGTATAAAGTTGTTGATTGGTTTTCCTTACATAAACTGTAAGGGAACTGTTGTACATTGAATTGCAATTTATTTAAGTGTATAAGTGAAAGTCAACTCTTTCTTTTTGTTATTTTTGTCAGCATCAATAGTCTTTTTAACTACTGTCATATTTTATTTAAAACTATTTGATACATTCAAAACTGAGCACTGAGGATGAAGTACAAGCTTTAAATAGAGAATTCTTCATTCTTAGAATTATTGCTGAGTTCATAGAAAATAAAAATACTATTTTGAAGTTCAAAAAGTGTCTGATAAGAAATAAAGAGTTCAGAAAGTAGTTTTTCTGGATAATCTGCCATTTAAAATATGTTTCAAAGGGCAAAGGATTGCCAGTGTAAGAAAATATTGCCAAAATGCATTACTCAAAGTTTGTCTCAAATGATGGCTTCACAAAATAAGGATTGGTATTTCAAGTGGCTGAATAAAATTAGAAAAATTCTCAAACGTAAAAGCAAAAATAAATAATTTCTCTTTCTTTACACTCCTCCCCCCATCCCTGCGCACACAAACACACACACGAACAACACATGCACCCAATGGAGACGAACATTTTGGGCCCTTCATATGTATGTGAGTGAGTGTGTGACACCCTATATGAGATCTCAGAGGCTGTGATTTTGGGGGGGGGCAGGCATCACTGCCCTCTGGTGGGAGTGGGAGGCCAAGCCTTGCTCCTGGAGAGCTGCTGCTGGATTTGAACTGCCAAGCCAGTGGGCCACAGTCCCCCACTCAACCACTACACCACCAGGGCTCAGCATAGGCTATCATTTTTAAGGGAGCAGCCAGCCTCATCTTTCTCCCCTAGAGTGGCTAGTTGGATTGTACCGCTGACTTTGCAACTAGCAGTCCAATATGTTCTAGGGAGGACCACCTCGGCTACATGGACATCTATATAAATACATATGCACACTTCATTTATGTATACACATACACAGTGTTTTTAGACTGTGAATATTTGTGGGAACAGACATTCTAGTATTTTCCTGAAGAAAAGAAGAACAACTGGTATGGTTGAAATAACGAGCCTGTGGTTAGTCACCCAACATCTAACTCATAGTTTTACCACATATATATATAAATATATATATGTGTGTGTGTGTATATGTAATAGAAGTATCTGTAGAGCTATAGATATAGTGCATCATATGTACTATATATACTATGTGATCTATAGTGTTTGTGTACATATCTCATCATTTTTCTCTACAAAATTGTCACAGAAGTCATGTGGTAAAATGCAGTTCATTTCAGTCTTACTTTGATTTCTCTTTGTTAAAGTTTTGAGGGAAATTATTTACACTTGCTTACAGGCTTATAAGGTTTGGTTTGATAATCCATTAGACTATTCAGTTACCTGAGAGAAAATAATTTGGGACATAATTTGGTTCTAAAAATAATTTGCAGTTATATATATATATATATATATATATATATATAATCAAAATCCCAGATTTCATTGTTGGGTAAACATTGAACTGCCAACTTCAGGGTTGGCTGTTGGAGCCCAGCAGTTGATCGCAAGGGAGAGAGATGTGGCCTTCTGCTCAGGCGTAGATCGACTGTTTGGAAACCAAATATAAGGTTGCTCTGAGTTGGAGTGAACTCAATGGCAGTAGATTGTGTATTGAATTAAAAAAATTAAAAATTGTATATATGTGATAAGAAACTTATTTTCATTCATTCTTCCAAGGTATATTATTGATCTCTTTATCTGGACCAGATTTTAATGAAGCATTGATGAATATAAGTCAACCCGTCCACAAAGACTTCCTTATTTATTTGGCGAAATAAAATGTTTTATAAGACCTGTTTGCAGAAGTTCATACAGCAGCAATACTAGGAAGATATACTAAGCATGCTATCAGAGATTGCTATCAAAAGAAGAGGTGTCTGATTCACAATCTAGTCTGAGGATGAAGGCTATTATATTTAATAAAGTGTGGGAAACTACCAAATGTCATTTCTATCGATTCTCCCCCAACAGCTATGCTGCCTTAAAGTGAGCACATGGTTGGTTCTGTCTCCCTGGAGGGGCAGACATTCTTGGGCATCTCCTCCCATTTCGGTACCCATTCCTCCTCATGTATTCCCCGAATTCAGGTATTACCTTTCCTCACCTGTGAACTCAGAAACTTTATGTGAGTCCCACCCACTTTGTGACTTATATAACTCCTGAATATACATGACTAATGGCTACCTATGATATCCCCCCACAATAAAGATGCTCCTCCCTCTCCCCCTGTCCTCCCTCCCTCAATCCTCTCTCCCTTGGTCCCTGGTTCCTCTCTGCCCTGCTCCTTCTCTCCTTGATCTCCTTCCCTGGCCCTTCTCTCCCCCCTGTAATTCCCACTTTCCACATGCTCATGTGGCCCACCAAGCAGGGATGAGGTGAGCATGTGAACGTGAACTCTGACTTCTTTCTCTCTGATTCTCTTCTATCTCTCTTATTCTCTATGGATTTACTATATACTTTCCTCATTATTGCTGTACAATTTTGCCTGCCAGGCCTGTGATGATTTGTTAGGGACTGGCTCCCCTTACAATAAAGAAGAGGGTTGGTGGCACTGTGGGCTAAGTGTTGGACTGTTCATTCTAAGCTGGGGTTTTAAACTCATTAGCTGGTTCTCAGGGGCAGGTGAAGGCTGTCAATCCCTATAAAGATTGTCCACCTCGAAAGTCCCAAGGCACAATTTTACTTTATACTACAAGCTTGCTATGAGGTAGAACAGACATTAAGTCAGTGGGTCATTGCAGAAAGCATTAAAGGCTTATGTAAAGACATGTATTAGAAAAATAACATGGGATAACCTTTAGTTTGCTCTAATAAATGAATCAGCACCTTACAGCACTTTGATGGAGTATAGAAGTCGAATGGAGGTATTTTTTGTGTGTTTCAGCACCATGGGGCTAAAAAAGAGCCCTGAATCTGGGAGCTTTCACATAGTATAGAAATTCCTTTCAGATTTACTTACAGGTAAAGGCATTCATGAATACTTAAATATAAAGGGGATAGCCTATCAGGTTTCTTTTGTAAAAACATTACTTGGGTAGCTACATAGAGATTGACTGCAACAGCTAATACTAGAATCAGAAAGTCATTTGGATGTGATCTCTGCATGGATCAAGACAGGAGAAGATGAGGACTTGAAAAATATAAGTATGATATTGAGGAAGAAAAAGATAGCTTTTTCATATTATGCAGAAATTATTATATAAAGACTTTGATACATGAGTGTGTGCTGGATTTGTGATTTTTTTCTCACTTTGTCAATCTTGTTACTGTGCAGAACAGTAAACCCAACAAAAACAGTGAGTTTTAAATAAGTGTGCATGCTTTTATATGATGAGTTATACAACTGTTAATATTTATAAAGGATTGCCCTGAAGTCACATATTTAAAATGTATCCTAGGATTCATCTAAAATATAGAATTTCTCTCATCACTTAGGGATTAAACATTGGGATGTATAACCAATTCACAGTGTGAAACCCCCAGTAACTCCATTGGAGAAAGACAGGAATTTCTATGCCTTAAAAAGTTAGTAATTTCAAAAACTCACAGGGCCAGTTCCCTAGGGACACTCTGAGTTAGCATTGACTCTATGGCAGATGGTATTTCTTGATTGTTTCTGTTTGCTTGTTTGTTTTGAAGGTTGGGTGTCCTCTCCACCCCCTTTAGTTTTCTCTTTGATCCTTTTTATTTTCCTTTTTACCCCACCCCCTTTTATTTCCCATCTCTTGTTTTTCTATTCTTGCTTCTGTTTCTCTTAATTTTTTTATCATTTTATTGTGAAATCTTAAAACTATAACAATCTGTAATTCAGTTAGAACCAGCATAATTGTAAAATTGCTGCTACCATCACTTTCAAAACATCTTTCTTCTTGAACTCTTTGATATCATCTTTCCTTTATACACTTCCCCACCCCCAGGAGCCCCTTTTGTTATGTTATATAAATATTGTTATTATATATTTTCTTTATTTTACATCATTCAATGTATCCAGTAACCTACAATTCTGTTATTTGTTCCCCTTGAGTGAGGTTATATAGTCATCACTGCTACCAGATCTCCTTCCCACCACCACCTCCTCTCTTTCCATACCTTGAGAGAATCATTATTCCTATGACGATTTATATGTATTTTGTCCCTGTTCAGTTTTATTTTTATTTTTCTTCTTTTTTATTTCCCTTTTAGTTACAAGTTTATATTTAATGCTGCTTTGTTGCTTTCTGCTGGTTTTCCTTTATTATTTTATTTTTGTTTTGGCCTTATTGATTTCTTGGTTATATTTATTTTTTAAATTTCTTGACCTACTCAGAAATAGACAATATCCTTGCAAAAAAAAAAAGCCCAAACCTAAAACAGCCACAACCCATAACTGCAGCCTCTTTCACCACTGTGCAAGTATCAGTACTTTCTCGTACCTCTCAGTCATTGGTAGACAGAGATCAATGCCAGCCAAACATGCCCTCAAATTTTGAAGATGCACATCCAATAGAGAATTGAATACTCTCTCATCCTCTAAAAAACTGACCAGGAAATTTTCCATGAGTGAGAAAGAATATTCCAGCACAAAATAACCAATAAAATACAAATAACCACCACAATGTTTCAGAGACAAGAGAAAATCTCAGTTCACACAAAGAAGCAATAGAAAGTCGTTCAAATCATTAACCAAAATATAGAGCTAGAAATGCTTTCTGAAGAAAAGTTACCTTTGATGGGATTTAAAGAATAGAATTAGGTCCTTTCAATGCATGTAGGGGATGATTGAGAAAAACTGCAGCTGAAATAAGGAAAAGAAGACAAAATCTGAAAAAATATCAGGAAAACACCAGAACACCAAGTTGACAAAATAAAATTAAAAAATAGAAACTCCACAAAAAGGCAATAAAAATCCAAGAGATTAATACTAAGATTTTTAGAAATTAATATTGCTTCTTGAATGGCATTGAAAAATTAAATTACAGAGCACAAACTTCTCAATACTAAATGATGCAATAATAATTAGAAAAATGACAAACAAAAAGTTGACAAACTATCAAAAGAAAAACAAAGATCTAAGAATCATGTGGGATATCATCAAAAGGAACAGCATTGCTTGTTGGAATTTCAAAATAAGAAGAGAAAAAAACACACACAAGAAAGTGTCAAAATGTTTTTGGAAGCACACTTGTCTTATTCCATAAAAGACTAAAAGATATGCACAAAAACAGAATGCAAATGAATTTGTAAAATACAAAGCAGTCTTCATAGAAAAATTAAATGGAGTTCTTTGGAAAGAGCATCAAAAATGACAGATAACAACCTGAAATCGATGTCATCACAACATGACACAGAAGTCAACCCAGATATCAAAGTAGTTAAAAAAACTCCTTCAAGACTGTAAACAGGAGACCAGAAATATCCATTCATAAGCAAATAAAAGGAGGAAATGAGGCATAGATACAGAACTTTTAATTGGAGAAAAGTCAAATCCACTAAAATAGAATAAGAAAAGATAATAAACTTTGTAAAAACAAAATATTGAAATTCAAAAGTTTAATAAATAGAAATTATAATAAATACAAACAAAATGAACTCTGCACATAAAATTATGCAAAATAAGATAATCAGCAGTAGCATAAAACACACTGCAAAATGAAAGCAGTACATTCCTAAGTATTCATAATTAAATTGAATTTAATGGATAAAATGCACCAGTCAAGGGACAGACTGGTAAATGAAAAGGAAAACTAGGTTTGTCAATATTCTGTCTACAAGAAACATATTTTATAGACTAAGGGAAAATAAATCAAAACATAAAACAGATAAACTATAATAAGATACTAAATGCAATAACCAACATTAAACAAAAACTCTGTAAAACACTTCATGGCAAGGATAAAGCTTACTGAAATTAGTGAAACACAAAAGGACAGATATCTCAGAAAACTACTTATTACAAAAAGTCAAGAAAATATTTTCTAACTGATAGAATCTAAGGTGGTGGGTCATGACCCCCATAGGGGGCTGATGGACTGTTTCACAGGGGTTGCCTCAGACCATTGGGAAACACATATTTTCACAATATATAAATACATATTGTTTTGTGATTAGTTACTATGCTTCAGTTATGTTTAATTATGTTCAATTTGTAACAGAAATATATTCTGCATATCAGATATTTACATGATTCACAACAGTAGCAAAGTTGAAGTTATGAAGTAGCATCAAAAATAATTTTATGGTGGGGTGGTCACCACGCCATTAGAAAGTGTATTAAAGTGTTGCAGCATTAGGAAGGTTGAGAACCACTGCTCTTGAGAAATTCATTGGTGATAAGGTTGACACATGTTCACTTGGATGGAGGGAAGATAATATGTAACAAAATGAAGGCTAACAAAAAAATGATGGAAGCTATGGAAGACACAGTGAGAATTGTTAAGTCTTAAAGGCAACAAGGCAAATACTGTTATATGAACAGTTCTGCAGTAACAGTTATAAACAAATAAACATGACTTTGTTCTTGTAGACTGAATGGGTGATGGAGGAGAAGTGGATTTATTTATGCCCAAGAATATGTATAGGTTTGTAAAGTGACATGTGTACATGCATATTCTTGTCTCTGCTGCAAATGTCTGTATGAGTACTGTGGAACATACTAGGGACGAGATGATGAAAACTTCTGAGACACAACCAAACACTTTTGGAGAAGAAAACATTGGGCCCAGGAGACATTGAATCAAATGGAATATCATAATACCCAAAGACAATGTTTTATATCTTTCTTTGTTGAGTAGCTACGGGGTGTTCAGAGCTCATGACTTGTCATGCAATTTGTAACTTGTAACTATTGGCTTCTCCCCATCCAGAGCAAAGAAGAAATAAGAATATTGAAGAAACAAGCAATATTTGATCCAGTATGCTAATAGTCCATATGATAAATAGTGTCAATGATCTCGATACCAAACTAGATGATTTCTGATTTCCATTATGAATTTCTCTGAAATGGACCATATTAGAAAATCCTGGATATTTTAGAGATAAAAAAGTTGGGGCACATCCTCAAAATCACTGAAGAATCAGGACTCCTGGACAGATAGAAATTGATGAAATACATAAAACTATGACCTATAGTGTATAGGCCCTTCAGGTCTGGAAATGAAGTTGCTAGTAACTACTATGGCTCAAATTTGAATTAAAAAATAGACAAAACTAATGGACAGCGTGTAACTCTAACTCTAAGAAGGTTTTCACAACTTAGAATAATCCACTACTGAGATAAAAAAGGAAACATTTACCTGTGGAAATATTCAGGAGGGCTAGAAATGTCAAAGAAAAAAAATGGAATGGGATGATTAATGCTAACTTGTGGGCCTAGACATCAATGACAGACAGCAGAATGTATATACATTTTTAAATGGAAAACTAACGTGCTCAGTAAACCTTCACTCAACCTCCTATAAAAACTTGAAAAGCAAAAACAAAATACCACACATTCCAAGTATAAGCTGACCCGAATGTCAGTGACAGCACCAAATTTTACCACAAATTGCCTGAAAAATGTGCTGGAAAAACTCAGCTCATACATGAATATATATGGTAAGAGAAGTACTTTTCATGTCCCACAGAGGGTTTCCTATTAAACATCTCAGAACTGTCAAGTCTATGCAGTCTCACAGGGGCCCTGCATGAATAGCTCCACAGGGCTTCAAGAGCTTTAATTTTTGCATAAACAGGTTGTCCCATTTTTCTCCTAGGGGAGAGCTAGTGAGTTAAAACTGTCAATCATTCAGCTAACAATGGAACACTTTAAACACCATGCCATCAGGCTCCTAAGGAACCCAGGAAGCATACAGTGGGCTGTGGATCACAAGCTATGCAGTTCAAAATCACCAGCTGCTTCTGGAGAGAAAGATGAAGATTATTATTTCTGCAAAAATTTAACTATTAAAATATTGATTTCAGTATTGCCTGAACATATTTTCTAAAATGAATTTGTCTTTGTTAGATAGTCCTATTAAAGATTAAATCACCCATTGGCACCATCTATTGATGAAGTAGGGCATATATTGGGACCATTCTTGTAGAAAATATATATTTTTCAATTAGCATATTTCTAAATCTGAAAACAATATTTTTATTTTGTTGTATATTTTAAGAACTTCACGAAGAGTAATTGTGCTACTTATCTGAAACCATAGTTATATTTTAAAAGCTCACATAAATAATAGTGCTATTTGATGTTTAATTAAGACTTTTGGCATGGCCATCATTAAGCTCCCTGTCAATGTAAAATAATATACTACTTAACTAACAATCACTTTGGTTAAATTGAAGTTGACAGACACTGAATGGCTGATTGGGCAAGTTTACTGAATACCATGCTCCAATTCTGTTAATGAAGATATACATCATGCTCCAGTTGGTATATTATTTGTGAAGCTAGGAATTATGCCAATATCTAACACTGGTGTCAGGACCTATAATTTAATTAATAAGGAGAAGACACATGCTGGAATCTTGTCTCATAATAATAGAGGGGCACCCTTAGCCCTCAGATAAAATTGGTTTGGTGTAAATGTCTACCAGATTCTGCATCTTTTTGTGTTTTTCCCATGCTAATTAGAATTTTTCTATTTAATATAAAATTTCCCAAATTCTGTGAGAGAAAACACTACATAAGGAATAATGTAAAGAAATCTGGGAGATGCAATTATTTTATGACATTTTCCTTACTATCTGGTCGAGTTAAAACAGCAATAAAATAAAAATAAATAAATGAATAATAATAAAAAAGCAAGCCAGTATTTCTGTAATCTTTTTAGGTATTTTAACATCTACAGTCAGATATTTTTTCTTTAGTAAATATATTCATCACTTAAGATACATATAGTGGTTAATGATATCCTATTTAATAATAGAAAAAAAGCACATTTCTGTTTACATATTTTCATGATCATGATGGGGTTTTGTTCTGACAACTCTGTGGTAGGTTGTTTTTCAAATACATAGAATAGCTTCTTTTTTAATTTCTATTTTTATTGCCTTCCATGATCAGTGTATTTGTAAATCCAACTTTTGCCTTTGGAAGTTTGGAAACATATTATGAGAGCACTCTAGAACTTCCTTGCAAGACACTGAACTACCTTGCAAGATGTTGAGCCACATTACAAAGAACACAACATAAAAACTCAATTTTTAAGAAGAAATGAAAGTGACACTCAGGCTATACTCAAAACTGAGCCACTCCCATGGGGGACCTAAATATTGAGCCATTTCCAATAGGGGGTGGGGGGGAGGAAGAGGACTAGAAAATACCAAGAAATGGTCAGAAGAATCACCCCAAAAATCTGAAAGACCCTATAAGAATTTCAAAGAACCAGCCAAACTACTGACTTAAACCTGGGTAGAGACACTGACTTTCCAGAGAGCTCGGAACCATAGAGAGATTAATGCCTCTTCTCTCCCACTCTACCCGGGGTGAGTATACCACTGAAGGCAATGCTTATTGGGGCTATGATGCTGGAATAATGATGTGTGCAGTGTGCTGCCCTTACAGTCTATGCACTTGCCCTGATATTCTTATAGTTAATAAAGTTAATTTTAATATTATTGATTGCTTGATGTGTGTTTACAGCAAATAAACTGAGCATTGAAAAGCATCAGTATTAAGTAATTATTAATTGTGCCACTCGTGACAACATTACGAGCACAAATCTAAAAAGCCCAACTCACTGCCACCGGGTCAATTTTGATTCACAGTGACCCTATTAAACCTTTTTAGAACATCCCTCTTGATTTCCAAGACTGCGAATCACACCTTTATGGGAGAAAGCCACACCTGTTTTTCCCAGAATAACAGAAGGTTTCAAACTATGGGCCTTAGGGTTAGAAGCCTAATCTATGATCCTCTGGATCATGTGGAAGGGCAAGTTAAACACAAACGAATGTTGTTGCTAGGTTCCTGTTGATCCCTCAATGGGTCTTGTTTGAAAATGGCTCGACAATCAAGTTGTGATCGCCAAAGAGGTCTGGCAGTAATATGCTAGTTTCAACTTCATTAGAGGGACTTCAAGAGGGGAAAAAATG
Source organism: Nesogale talazaci (assembly GCA_004026705.1). Taxonomy (NCBI): domain Eukaryota; kingdom Metazoa; phylum Chordata; class Mammalia; order Afrosoricida; family Tenrecidae; genus Nesogale; species Nesogale talazaci. The sequence continues at coordinate 60,963 of PVJH01002098.1, read as the reverse complement.
TTTTAGAAAGGCATGACACAGAGATCTTCCCATAAGTCTTTTAGGCAAGACCTAATTTTTGATTTCCTGGTATGAAACAGAGAAAAAGATTCCACCAAAATAGTGACTACCAAGGGAATTTTCTTTACCAGTCAAGTTCAAGCCATGGAAGTCAGCTCACACAGCTATGACAACTGCTCTATGAGGTTCCAAAGGAGTAATCTAGATATATGTTCTTAAGGAACACAGGACGGTGGCATGGGGTGGCTCCTCGCTTTGAACTGCTGACTTCGAGGTTCACAGTCCAAGAGGCAGCCTACTACACTACCAGGGTTCCCTGAGTGATCCTGTCATTAAAACATGGCAAGCACACTGAGTTCATTCTTACTCATAGTGACCTCCTTAGAGAGTCTATGATTACCTCTGTGGGGTTCTGAAACTTAAAGGAGCAAAAAGCCTTTTCTTTCTGCTGTGGAGTAGCTGGTGGTTGAGAATTGGCATACAGTCCATCCAATAATCTACCATGCCACTATTAGGCAACATAAAATTATTTTCAGGTCTGTAAATCTGTCTGAGACCAGAAAGCTGTTTCTCTCTTCTGCAGACTGGCTGAAGGTCTGCACTGGTTAGACCTGGTGACCTTTGGGCCAACAGGCTGTCACTAAACTAAATGCACCCATTCAGAGCACTTCACAGTACTTCCTCAAAAAGGATGTAACTTGTACTTTAAAAAGGGACTGTGGTAGCACCAAAAAGAAACCCCAAACAAACTCACTTCCCTACCATTGATTACGACTCCTAGTGACTTTCTAAGACAGAGAAGAAGTGGCTTTGTGGCTTCTTAAGACTGTAACTCTCCTAGCTGGTGGTTTCAAAATGCTGACCTGCGGGATAGCAACCCGACTCAAGACAGCATCAGGGCTGCTTAATGCTCATCTGCTCATAAACAGGTCTGTGCCTCCACCCACCAGCAGCCCTGTGAAAGGAAAATGTTTTATTCTGTTTCAGTACCGATTTACAGCTTTGGGAATCCTATGGTTTCAATTTCCCCTCTCCTAAAGCATCTCTTTGAATGAGAATTGACTCGATGGTAGTGGACTTTTAGCTTTTGGACTTTAAAATGGCTGGTTTGATTGCACTTCAAAGATTTTATGAGCAACATGTATATTTAGCCTATCACTTATATCCAAGGATCTTTATGGTTATTTTATATTGTACTCAACAATGATGCTATCCCTTGCTATCATCACTATGAATATTCATTTATTGTCTGTGATAAAAGCAGTGAAATTTGAATGAAAAATTCCATGTGCACAGCTAAGTATACAATTGCTATTAAAATTTTAGCAAGCCCATCCAATGTTAGTCTTTATAAATATTGATTGCAACTCTTATATTGTTGCACAAGGAAGAATAAAGCTTCCCAGTTACTTTTTATGAAGAGAAGAGGAACCCATAAAAATTTTGCACAGCTGAAAAATGACCCAGTATAGTATGTCTGACCCAGGAGGGCGCAGAGTGGTCATGATTTTCAGCATTAAAATTAAATAGCTCTGAACTGTACTAGGCATGCATACTTGGGAAAGTGACTTAATTCTCTGCTGTGTCTAGGTTTCTCCTTAATGAATTAAAGGTGAATTATCATAATATGTGTATATACTCAAGGAGATACTTAATGTAGAACTTGGACCTAGGTAAACCTATGGTAGTTTTTAGTGATTTCTATTGTCATTTTGGCACAGAAGGTAGAACCTTGACTTGGTATATTACTCTTTTGCTTTTTCTAAATCATTTTATTGGGGATTATCCCAATTCTAACCCATACATGTATCCATTGTGCCAAGCACATGTGTACATTTGTTGCCATCATCATTCTCAAAACATTAGCTTTCTACTTCATCCCTTGGTATCAGTTCCTCGTTATTACACTCCCTCCTCACTCTCCCTCCCCATCATGTACCCTGGATAATTTATAAATTATTAAGCTGTCATATCTTACACTGTCCGATGTCTCTTCACCCACCTTTCTGTGGTTTGTCCTTCAGAGAAGAGGTTATATGTAGATCCTTGCCATTTGTTCCACCTTTCTGCCTTCCTTTCCCTTCATCCTTTCAGTATTGCCACTCTCACCACTGGTCCTCAAGGGGTCATATGTCTTGGGTCCCCTGTATTTCCAGTTCCTAACTGTACCAATGTACATCCTCTGGTCTAGCTGGATTTGTAGGGTAGAATTGGAATTCTAATAGTGGGAGGTGTGGGGGGGAGAAGCATTTAAAAACTAAGAAAATTTTTAACTTTTACCATTGCTATACCATACTAATATTAGCTTTAACATCTGTAAAAAAGTAATTCTTTTTCCTTGAGAATATACCAACTCTTCTGTGGAACAAGCGGAGGCCAATCTGCTTCCATAAAGAATACAGACTTGACAATTTCCTGGAGCAGTTAGTTCTCCTTTGTCCAAGGGGATTGCTATGAGTTGGAATCTACTGAACAGCTCTGTTTTGTTGTCTTTGTTATTTTTTGCTTTTATTTTGTTATTCCTAATCCATTGACTTATTTAGAAAAGTAATACAATAATCAATGCTAGAGGCAGCGTGCTGTAGTAAAAGAGCTTAGTATTCTAGATACGAAAACCTGGTCTCCAATAATGTTACATGGATGATCGCTTCAAGGAACAGCCAGAATAAGATGGCTCAAATACAAATTTGATTCTATCTGTTTTCTATTTAAATTTTTATTCTCTTTATAATCTTCTCACGATAGAATCCATAAATCCTTTGCTTGATAAAGCTCAGTATGAAATGATCCCTTCAATTCCACTTCATGCCTTTCCCCCATTCTCACTAGTCTTGATTCCCACAGCCTTTCTTTGAGCTCCTTATTTTTTCCAGAAACTTCCTCACTCTAAAGCTTTTATATTTACTAGGTTCTCTACTTGAATGTCTTTCCCCATGCTGTTCACCTTTCTGACTTCTGTGTGTATTCAATTTCTCTTTTCTATGGTTGCCTTCTTTAATCCAGTAAACTGAAGCATCTCTTTGTTTGGATCTTTCATGTTTCTGTTTGTTTTGTGATTTAATACACTCCTTCCCCTGTAATTTTGGATTAAACATTCACAGGTTTATTCAACTATGGATCAAAAATTCTTTGAGGTGGGAAAGAGAGGAAGAATAAGTCAGTACATCATAAAGACAATCTCTCTAAAGCTAACAGGGCATGTTCAGGAGCCTTCAAAAGTTTCAGACAAAATAGGAATCTAAAAAATAATGGATTTTTTTCATGAAGTTTTTGAAATGTCCTCATATCAGATATTAATCCAGGGATAATTCAAAGTATGTAGCAATTTATGCTTTGGCTATTTGGAAATATGTTATTTTGCATAAAAAATACCAGCATTCATAAATTTTGGTAGTCTAGGGGTCCTGGTTGCTGAGAGAAAACATACATCAAACTGTAACAATATGCCATTTTCATGGAATTTCTTTGTTTTCAATTCTCTGTAGATGTGATGAAGGCGTTGGCCATCATCTTTTAGCTCACAGGTGTTTCTCCAGCATCTAGCACATAATAACTCAACCCGAATCCACTGCCTTTGAGTCCATGCTTTCTCATAGCAACCAAACAGGACAGGGGACAAGTGCACCATCGTGTATCCAAGGTCGTAAACTTTATAGAAGCAGGCTGTCACATCTTTTCCCTATAAATTGGCTGGTAGGTAGGTTTCAACTTCTAACTTTTTGAAAACAAGCAGAGCACTTGAAACACTATGCACAATGACTCCTTAACAGATTATAGGGTCTCAATAAATGATATTGATATTGAACACAATCACTTTGAATTTACAGTGCTCAGTAGAAAATGAACATTAATAGAATGTATGGTCCAAAATTGTTTCACTGCAGGTATCATGAAGATAACCTGTGGGAATAGCTATTTTAAGAAGTAGCTTTTATTATTGTCAAGAAACTATGTAAACTTAGACTGAGAAGTTAATTTAATTCCACAAAATGAGTGAGAGCTATCCATTGGGAGCACGCATAGGGCTAGTGCCATATGTTGCTGATTTCAACATATATTATTGAAAGGGAGGAGGTGGGACTAGATGTACCTACAGCCCAATCACAGAATACACCCAATATTTTAGTATTGTTGTGGGATGCAGTCTAGTCCATTCCAACTCCTAATGATCGTGTATGGCAGAGTAAAACAGTCCCAGATGCTTCTGAGGTTCCACGTGTGGACAAATAGTTCTGGTGTTCCTTTATTTCTTGAAGCAAACATTTGCTGATTGGAACCCTCCACTCATTGAAGAAGAAGCAGTCTGCCTCCATAAAGGTTTACAGTAGAGGAAACCTAATAGTCATTATGCTGTGTCCTGTCGAAATCGAAATAAACTCAACAGCCAAGGGTTCTGTTTTATCTCTGATCATTTTCTTGGTAGTATACTTATTACCTGGTGCTTTGTGCCACCAGGAGATGCTAGCAGGATCTGCCGCTGTTTCACTAACAGAACTCACATCGTCTCCTAAGCTGCTATGTTTCAAAAGAGGAGCAGGTATAAATGGAGACAGACACATTATGTAGAGGCTTTGTGTGGGAAAACTTTCATCACAATTATGGGTGGTCAGGGACTCCCAAAGGGATTGCGACCCACAGGTGGATAACTGCTGTGGTAGACTCTTAAAAAACAATAAAAAGCAAACAAATGCATGCAATGGAAAAAAATAATTCATCACAAACATCTCTTTGGGGTTTGTAATGCTAACTTACTGCCGGTAGGTGCTCATTGTTCGCTTCCTTCTCCTTACACAATGGAATGAAACACAAGGTCTGACTCTGGTGCTAAGAAAAAGTGCCTAGAAGCAGAGGGAAAAGGAGCAGTAACCATTAGAAGCTCAGTATCTGCAGAATAACATTTCAGAAATGTGGTTGCAATGGTTAGAAGGAGTCCTAGGCAAGGAGACTCACAGTGACAGCCCCTGAAGGGATTTTCATTGAAATACAAATAAGATCCCCTGAGAGATTGTTCATGTTCCCAGTGCAAAATAGGACAAATGTTCTTTTTCTCTGTCTTGGGATTTTCCCAACCTAGAAGAGATTCTAGTCATGAACTGGGGCCACTTGGTCTCCAATGATAGAAAATTCTAGAAGCATTAGATGAGAGATCATTATGCCTCATGGTCAGAAAACCTATCTACCCTCTAAGAGTTAGCTACATTTTGTTGTTGTTGTTGCTGCTTTACCTTTTGAGCCCCATTCAGGGAATGGATGGTGAAATGCCAGGCATATGGTTGCTGATGGCAATGAATTACACAACCTGTGAGTGAATTCTCACAAGATAAAGCAGAATTTTTATGATCTCATTTGTAACTAGCACAGTCTTAAAATGCTGTGAAATCCTGTCTACAGAAGGAATTTAATAGAAATCCTCTAATTAAAAAAACCACTAAATAATACTTGTTTTAGTGATTTCTTTAGCCTAATTGAATGTATGCCACTTACTTTTCAAGGACATTTAACTACTGCCCCACTTGAGACTTAAGAAACAGCTGCTATTATGACACATTGTCTAATAAGAGATCAGGCATATTTCAGCTTATGGAGAAAATTAAACACTCAGACCTTTTAAAAATAGAAGCTTAGAATTATATTGAAATTCTCATACCAGCACTTGAAATTATGTAAAAATGTGCCTCAGAGACCCAATCACTAGGGCATTTAAAAATTCCAGGTCTATACTTCTGATGGATTCAAGAACACATCTGTTCTTTTACACAACTTATTGCATATATCTTAGAACTTCAGTAGGTGCTTCTGAACTGAAGTTGGGGTTATAATCCTTCACGATTGCACAGGGTTGTGGTTCACACTAAGGTTCATTCTTTCCAGAAGAATATATTTATTGGGGGAGATAATTAAATGTAAACTCTCTGAAAATTAAACTTCAATGCAGTCAATTTGGAAGACATGTGGCACAACAAATGAAGACCTGATAAGTCAATCATTCAAGAAGGAACAACCTGTGCTATAATTAAAGTGGATGGGTTAGCAGCTACAAGAAGGGGTCCCAATATCTTTTCTTGGATTCCAACAAAATTAATTTTAAGACTAACACTGTATTCAATATTCATCTTCATATTCTGTAGGAAAAATATATTAAGATTCATGTAAGATTAAATTAAAATTGCCTCTTTTTCATGGCAATTTGTTTTGTATTTGAATGTGACTAAAATCATACTATTAGTTTGAGTGAACTACAAGCTTTTTGCCTCTCATGCATCTTGGTCATTTTCTTGCCTGATCTTCCCCTGTTTTTACACCAAACTGAATCACAAGGCATCACCTCAATGGCCACTTATGTACAAAAAAAAAAAAAACACAATGAACATCAATTTTGTTTTATTTTCTTCTTAAGCAGTGGTCCTCAACCTTCCTAATGCCACAACCCTTTAAGTTTAGAGTCCCTCAGGTTGTGATACTCCAACCATAAAATTATTCCCATTGCTACTTTATAACTCTGATTTTGCTCCTGTTATGAATTGGACAACCTCGGTGAAAAGTTTCTCAACCCCCAAAGGGGTCATGACCCACAAGTTGAGAATCTCTGTTCCCAAGGCTAATACTAGAGTAGATACAATACTGTGGGTTCAGTTATAACATATATTTATATTTCATTTAAGGTAGAAGCATAGGAGTATGTATATGTTTTTATATTAACTGTGAGGATTCCTACTTCAATTTTTGTGATTCAGTGAGTCCCTTTCTCGCTTCCTTTCTCTCTTCACCTAGTTACACTTTTTGGAAAAATGTGGCATAGAAATATTCCACTCAAGATACTTAAGTAATTTTATTTTGTAATTGTGAGGAGCTCATAGGTAGGCATAATCCCCATATTTTCAAAATTTGAGATGAATGATCACTTACATTTTACCATATAAATGCTTTTGAGGAATCAAAATGTATGTATAGGAAACTACACTTTATATTACCTCACAGAGAAGCTGGGTTAAATGAAAAAGACGGTATGAGGACTGGAGGTCAGGGAATTAACAGTCTGTGGTCTGCACATGACACAACCTTGCTTGCTGACTGTGCAGAGGACTTGAAGTATTTGCTGATGATGAATAAAGATGGAAGCCATCAGTATGGATTAAGATTCAATATCAAGAAGCCTCAAATCCTCAAACGAACCACTAAAGCGACATCATGATAAACTGAGAAAAGATTCTGCCTTGCTTGGATCGACAGTCAGTACTCATGGCAACCAACAAGAGTTCAAATGCCAAAAAAAAAAAAAAAAAAAGCACTAGGTAAATCTGCTGTACAAGACCTCTTTAGAGTCTTGAAAACCAAAGATAATACTTTGAGGACTAAAGTGCATCTGAACCAATCCATGATATATTCAGTCAGCTCATATGCATGTGAAAGTTGGATCTTGAGGGGAAAGACATAAAAAGAATCAATTCATTTGAGTGGTGAATGAGAAGAATATTGAAAATGCCATGGACTGTTCAAAGGACGAAAGGATCTGTTTTGGAAGAAGTATGGCCAGAATACCTCTTAGAGGAAAGACTAGAGAGACTTCATCTTACATAAGTTGGACATATTGTCAGGAGATACCAGTCTCCGGTTTAAAGTCAAGGTTTAAAGTCAAGGGCAAACTAAAGAGAGGAAGGTCCTAGAGGAGATAGATTGATACTGAAACTGCAACGGTGGCCCCAGCACAGGAACAATCATAAGGATGAAGCAGGGCCAGGCACTGTTCTGTTCTGTTGTGCTATGGGTTGGAACCCAACTCTCAGGCACCTAACAACAACAACAACAACAACAACAAAAATAACATTATGCATTTTAATTATTATACGTTCTAAGTCTATTGAAAGTACCATGGAATACCAAAAGAACAAATCTGTCAGTGAAGAAGTGATGTCAGAATGCTTCTTAGAGGCAAGAATGGAGATACTTCTTCTCAAGTACTTTAGACATGTTATCAGTGGGACCAGTCCCTGGAGAAGGATGTCACACATGATAAAATAGAAACACAACCAAAAAATGAAGCCCTGGACAGATTGCATTGACACAGTGTCTGCAATAATTGCTTCAAATATAGGAATCATTGTGAAGATGGCAGTGGATGCAGCAGTGTTTCACTCTGTTGGCTCCAGGATCCCTGGGAGTTGGAATGGACTTGATAGCACCTGACAATAACCGCATGCTTGACTATGTATTTTGAATTCCTAAGATATGTATTTAAAATATTGGGACATCAGAAGCAGAAAAACAATAAAAAAATGAGTAATAAACAATGATGATCTACATAATAAAAACACCAAAATTATAGAAGATATGATATGAGACTCTCTTTACTGCCGCAAGTTAGAAGGGAAAAATAAAATGCAAATGTTATACAAATTAAAGAGAAATATTGAACTACATTAAGATGGACAATATTATTTACAAACTTTCCTACCGAGATCATCATTTTAGATTATATATTCACAACACACAGGATATGAAAGTACTTGTGTCAAGATGTACTATGAGTCAACAGTAAATTCCACTACCCTCTGGTGGGAGTAGGAGGCCCAGCCTTGCTCCTGGAGAGCTGCTGCTGGATTTGAACCACCAAGTCAGTGGCCATACTTCTGCACTCAACCACTAAGTCACCAGGGCTCAGCCCAATATCCAGATGTGACAAGCAAAAATATTGACAAAAGAAGATAATATTACTTCCCTAAGATATGTATTCAAATGAACAATTTCTATAATAAAAAATATTGAAGTAGCTATTTATTTGGTACATGAAAACATATTAACATAGTAGTATTATAATATATTGATAAAATAATATATTAAAAAATACTACCTATTAGAAAATGTGGAGATATGAATTATAAACTTGCACTGATAAGAAGAGAAACCCACAAAAAAAGAAAACCCATCTCAAATAATGAGGAAATAGACAGTATCTCATGAAGGTTGAAAGGTACATACTCTGTTAATCACAGTTTATGGTGACCAGCTACACACTGTTTCCACAGATGTAGTCAATTTTTTTTATATCATCTAGTTAAGTCTGTTTGTATCCTTGCCTTCTGCATTGTTAAAAACGACTAGGAGCAAATCATTGGTTTTCACAATATTCTATCATGCGATCTCTGGCTTCATGTTTGTCACCAACACCATATTTCCCACCTCTTGTCCTTCCTCTTTGTTTACTATTTTTTTCATTTCCATCATCAATAATTATGAATGCAACTTGATTCCATGTTTTTGCAATTTCAACTGAAGATACTGTTAACAGTTTTTGATTTCTTCAACAATAGCTTTTGTGGTTCTGTACAAATTTGAATAATAGTTGTATTGATTAGATTTCCTTGAAGGTCGATAGATATACTCCAACACAGAGAGCAGTGTACTTCATGATTGATTTTGCAATGGTCTTTTTGACGAGTGCCACATCATTCCCCTTGATGATGTTAATCCTGGTATTGTAAATAGTATGATTTTCTGATTCAAAATAGTCCATTCCAGTCAATTTCAGCTCACTAATGCCTACGGTATCTATTGTTATGCATTTCTTTTCATTTTTGACCATGCCCCATTTTCCTAGATTTGAACTCTGGACGATAATGTCGAGATCAGCCCTCATCTGATGTTACAAATTGCTTCAAGTGAGGATATAATCTGCAATGAGAACGGTTATATACAAAAGAGGTATCAAAAGTGAGGCTATGGGAGTCCTTGCCGTATGGACACTCAGGTCCTAGAGTTTTACTAGGGGTAGATTTAAATACTTTCCCTGCACGCAGAGTACAATACGTGACAGGTTTACACACAAAGGGAAGTTCACAATTCCAAAGTTTTACAAAAACGGGAGGGAAGGATGAGGCTGGGGACATGAAGAAATTGAGAAGTTTGTAGATTGATTTCTTCTGCAGCTTTAGCCAGGGAACAGGAGGCAAGTGTTCATTTATCTCAGACAGAAAGACAAGCCAGACATAGCTTCATCATCTTTGACTGAGACATCAGCATTCTCCCACTGGTCCTGATCCATAGAAGGTGGATCATCCTGTCCCATTTGGCTAACAGGCAAACAGCTTTGCTCCCCAAATACTTTATACATTTCACGGTCCGATCATTAGCAGACTTCTGCAGATGTTTCTGCTTACCTTGAGTTGTGCTTCATCGGCATCTGAAGATTTCAAAGGCCCCACTTCCACAGGTTTTACCAGGCTCACATCATGATGGTGGACTCTGCTCTGAGAAAGTAGTTCTTCCTCCATCACATTTCAAGTGTCCTTGAACCTGAGGGCTATCTTCTGGCACTGCCTCCTACCATATTCTGCTTCCACTTCACCACGTAATAATTCTTCCAAGCTATGCATAAGGTTTGCAGCCAAGATTTGGGGAGCTGATTCCTAGTTTATTGTCTGCGCTTTGCCTGGCAGTTCCTCAGAAAACTGTTCACTTTTTGTGACCCTGCTGGTCTTTGAAATCCCAGTGACACAGCCACACACAAGCCACCATAGTATGAGAAACTAATGGACAGGTGGTGGACTATATGACAGAAGTTAATTGTCTCATGGACATTTTTCTCATTAAATGTAATATCTGATACATTTTGCTTTTGATTCAGAAAATGTTACACTCTCTCTGGTGGGAGGGATATGCCGTGGTCATTGGCTGCACGCAAAATAGAATTCATGACGAAGCCTGGTTTGTGAACCAAGTGAGTTTTATGAAAGTTAAAAGCCCTTTCTGAGTTGACAGTAAACGGAACATAAGGCAGGCACAGTCTGCAGCATGGTTGCAGGACCATGGCTCTAGGCGAGCAGTCTGGCTGTGCTGCATTGTGCGGCAGCCATTGCGAGAGAGCTGGAGAGCAAACTTCCGGCTTTTCAGGCCACCCACTTCACCTCTTGGGAGGTGTGGTCGATGATACTGGTAGGCCCCTTTGACTGAATCAAGCTCAACTGGCTTAGATGGACCTGGCTGGAAGCTCAAACCTAACAAAAATACCTTAATTAAGAAATGATTTTAACATTTTAATTTATTTATGTGTTTTTAAATATTCTTCTTTAAAGGGAAAGTAATTACATATATGATAGCAATATCTATATTTTTAGTAGAAACTAATATCCATAAAAATAAAATAAAACTTGGTTAAATCAGTACCAATGAATTTTATTTTTACTATTACATTGGCATATCTTCTGTGGAATATACTTGGATGTGCACTAAAACAAAAACATTATGATACATGCATATTTTTAAATCTATGAATTATTCTAATTTTGTAGTAAAAATTAATATAGATATGTGATATATGCAGAAATGTATGCAAATCCAGTTATACAAGTCATGAGCCTCTATAAATGCTCATGCAGTGGGGAGTTGTTTAAAAATTGGACTGCTCACAAAATGGATAGAAATTCAAATCCATCAGCTGCGCCCCAAGTGCAAAATGAAGCAGACGCCTTGTGGTAGTCATGTGCTTATATTAATTTCATGATTGAGATGTAGGGGTGGAGTCTAGCCTGTTAATCTGGAGATAGGCATTGAGTAGCCAATGAGGCCTCTGTGTGGGCATGATTTTGTTTTTTGTTTTTTGTTTTTTTTTTGGTTTGTGGGGCATCACTGCCTCTGGTGGTGGGAGTAGGAGGCCCAGCCTTGCCGCTGGATTTGAACCTCCATCCCAGTGGGCCGCAGTCCCGCGCACAACCACTACACCACCGGGGCTCAGCCCCTGTGTGGGCATGATTTTCTCCTGAGACTTCTGGGAAATCTCACGATATTTCCCTCGTGAAGGTGAGAAGCTATCTTCCCAATTGTTGGGAGTTAGTCTCAGAGACAACAAACTACAGATAAGACAAGATGACAGCATCTGAGGAGATGGAGGAGCCGGAGAAGCCACACAGCCTTGTCCTGATGGAGCCGGACTTCTGAAGCTGGAGAGGACACGTGGAGACCCCTGCCAGCAATGAGTTGCTTCTACCACCACTGAATGTTGTTGATGGACCCTGAGGCCTGGAAGCAAGGAGCAATGGAGAGACCCCTGCCAGCACCTAGACTCTGCACCCACTGTCCTGTTACTTCGTGAGTCAGAAGGAGACTTTATAGACTGATATCTTACATATGAGCTAATATAAGACTTAGGACTTTGAACTGGACTGGGCTAGGATGCTTTCTCAATGTCACATTCCTCTTGTATATAAACCTTTTTCTTATATCCATATGTGAGTCTATGTATTTGTTTCTCTAGTTTACCCAGACTAACACCCACCTGGTGATTTTGGAGTCTCATAGTCAATTGTGATCTGCAAATTTAGTTGTTTGGAACCACTGGAGAAATACAGGGCTTTGCACTCCTGTTTAACAGTTTCTGAAACTCAGGGAGCATTCTTGATTTTCACTTGAGATTTCGCTCTATTTTATTTTTCCTTTTTTTAAAAATGTTTCTGTTGTTTTTGTTTGTTTTTTTCTTTGTAAATGAAACCCACCATAATGTGTTAGTCTGAGTAGATTAGAGGAACAAATTTCATAGACATACATATGGATATAAGGAAAGGGTTTATATACAAAAGAATGGAACACTGAGAAAGCATCCCAATCCAGTCCAGTTCAAAGTCATAAGTCCGATATTACCACCTATGTCTGATATTAGTCTGCAATGTCTCTTTCTGACTCACAAAGTTACAGGTCAGTGGATGCAGAATCCTGGCACTGGCAGGTGTCGCCTCATAGCTCCTCGCTTCCAGGGCTCAGGGTCCATCAATAGCACCCAGTAGTGATAGAAACAACTCAGTGCTGGCAGGGGTCTCTCCATGGCTTCTCCAGCTTCAGAGGTCTGGTTCCATCAGGGCCAGACTGTGTGGCCTTTCCTCCAGTTCCTGCAGCAGCTCAGACCCTGACATCTTGTCTTGTCGGTAATTCATCATCTCTGAGACTAACTAGTTTCTCATCTTCATGAGGGAAATATCGGGAGATTTCCCAGACGTATCAGGAGAAAGCCATGCCCACATAGAGGCCTCATTGGCTACTCAGTGGCTATCTCCAGATTAACAAGCTAGACTCCACCCCTACATCTCCATCATGAAATTAACGTGAGCACATGACTGCCACAGTGGTGTAATCAGATAAGTCCTCAGGCAGGTTAGTGGTTCAGACCTGCCAAAATGATTCTGCCAACAAAAGTCATGTGATCTGCTTCCTCCTAGTCACAGCTTGAAGACTTGATGGACCTCGTTTCAACACATGGAGTTTGTGGCCATGAACCTGAATAGACTTGATGTGGGAAGGTCTGACTTTTTTAAAGGTTCTATTTGTCATGAACTAAACCTACTCTCATTTGAATTATGGTGCTGACGTACAATATCAGAAAATATCAACGATTGCCAGAAGTATAAATAAACATATCCTTAAAGAAATAAGGTCAAAATGCTCCTAGAACCAAGCTTGCGGAGATGTATTTAAGGACTTTGGGCATGTTGTTAGGGGAGACTATTCCCTAGAAAATGACTTTATGTTTGGCAGAGGATAAACAAAAAGAAGGCCCTTCATGTGATGGACTGATCACTTGGTTGCCACCACCATGGTTCAACTCCACCAGTAGGTGGGAGAATGGCCCAGGACTGGTAGTGCTGTGGTCTGTTGAACTTAGGATTGCTGGGACTGGGAACTGACCACGTGGCACCTAACTAGAAAAACACAGCGTGGTAGAGACGTACCTTCTGACTTCAGAAAGGAGTATTACTCTAGAGGTTTTCCACCTGGGTAATTCCAGAGTTATTTTCATTGCAGCTACTATGAAGTGAAGTATAATTTCTGACCTCCACATGTCGACATAAGGATAGGAGAGTCCTTAGACAGGCACACCTTATACTGAGGTAAAATACCTATATTTTACACAAGGTAATCCTCCATCTTGATATTTAATCAGAAGCATGTTCCAAATGCATGACTATCATAAAATACACAAGCTTTTAATTCCTCCCAAAGGTATTATTGATGAAAATATAGCATACATAGTTCAAGAAACATACACTTAAAAAAATCCAAGCAACTCATAGATTCAAGAATACAAATATATATATTAAGACATGTAGAGGACACATCAGAAAAATTCTTTTGCTAACACTTCCCCAAAGTCTTTTAATGACCATATTTTCAAAAATATTGTTCGCAAGTCTGGTATTCACTACATTGTATGTAACTGCCCAGAGATGAAAATGGTCTATCTTACTTCTCACGCTAAAAAATGAAAAGATAGGGAGATGGGGTAAAAAAAACAGAAATGAAAAAACACATAAAATGTTTAAGCGGATGGAATTTTTGATTCTCTGTCCCAAGATTTTGTGACTTTACACAACATTTCTTTTAAATTTCTTGATTGAATACAGCCAAAATACAGGTAAAGAAGTTGGAAGACTAAGTAACAAATATAACCTCTCAGGTGTGTTTGCGATCAATAAAATGCAGTTACAAAAACATTGTAACCACCTAGAAAGCTATCTTTTTTAGAATGCTGAGTAAAATAAATGAGACTACAAAACAGAATATATTATGATTTCTATTAAATAAATATATGAGAATTTTGAAAAATGGGTACAGCACAGAAAAATGAAAGGAGATGATTTCTTATGGGGGAGAATTATGAGAAAATATGTCTCTAATAATTTTTTAAAAAATTATTCTTCAGCAGTTAAAATGCTCTATAAATATGTATGCTTAAAATGTGAAAAACTATTTATGACAGAAATTAAGATAATGTAGACTATTTCCTTAGAGTCTATATCCACGAGAGTTGCAGAAACATGACTTAAATTTAATTCTGTCTCTCTCTCACTTGCAATATTCTACATTCTGTTCATCAATATAGCTTCATATTAAAATATGCCATTTATATTGGTAATAAATTATGAATGCTATAATTATTAAAATAAATCCGTCAATCTATTATTATACTAAAATAAATATAAATGATATAAAGATAGCTATGAAATTTTAACATCAGGAACATATCATTAATTTACAAATTTGATAAATTAAGTAATATAAAATTTGAATTTATTCTCTTATAAGATAAAAACAGAGAACTTGTAACAATTGAACTTCAGGGAGAGTAAATATAAAGAGATATATTTCATTTGAAAAAGACAATAAAATTAAGGCAATCTAGGCTTTCTGATGAAAAATCATATAGCTTGCAGATGAATATAAGCTCTCACTACTGTTGTTTTAGCGATGCTATCGCATAGGGTTGAAATGCCCTATGTGAGTTTCAGAGACTTTTAATTTTTATGCGTTTAGAAAGTTATTTCTCCTGCAGAACTGCAGGTGTTTTGAACTGCCAGCCTTGAAGTTCACAGCCCAATGCATAACCACCAAGCCACCAAGACTGCTGACATAAGTCCCAACAGTGAGATATACTACAAGTTAGAGTGAAAATATTTTGTAATATACATCGTATCTTTAATCATGCTATTGATGTATAGTGATGAACATAAGAATGGATATCAAATAGTATTAAGGTATGATGTCTATTACAATGCATATCCACTATGATTTGTAGCACAACTTACTGTGGGGACTAGGTCGGCAAAATTATGCTTTTATTAAAAATTCTATTTCAATACCTAAAAATTGATGACATCCTATGTGTGATTCATTTAATTGCCTAAATGAGTCACTGTTCTCAAATAAAGAAAATCATTACAACTAAGTGTCACTGAGGCCAAATTTAAAAAAAAGCTAAAGCAAAAACTGAGTCTAAATTTTAAAATCTCGAATAAAGCAAATGAAACCCATTGCCTTCTCATATGTTTGATTCAAGAAGATCCTATTTAGGGTGTCCAAGGGTTTTATCCACTGCCTTTATCTTTACCAAACCAAAAACCAAGCCAACAAACTCACTGGCATGGATGATGGTAAGACAGAGAGACCCTTGAAGACTTGAATCGAACTGCCCTGTGGATTTTCTGAGGATGCTGCTCTTTGTGGGAGTTAAAAAAAAAAGCCCACATTTCTCTTCTCAAGTGGCTGTTGATTTCAAGCAGGATAAAAGCCTCACAGGTAACTAGTGCTCCACCAGACAGCCCACCTTTGTGATTATCAGCCCAGTCCCTAGCTCACAGTGCCGTCAGGGCTCTGTGCATGTCTTACATTGCTTTCAGAGCAAGTTGCTATCAACACATAATCTATTTCAAATGGAAAACATGGTCAAAAATAATCTACGAGAAGTTGATTAGCCATTCCATAATGGAAATGATGATATTTTTATTCTATAGTTGAAAAATAAATGGAACATAAGTTAAATATGCAATATATATTTTTAATTTGGAAGAGATAATGGATTTATTCTTTGGTTCTTCAGAGGAAGAATAAGAAATAGGCAAAATCTATCTCTATATAAGGAATATATACTTAATGAAATGAAAACATATGTGAAAAATCTCTAAATGTACAAACTATTTTACCATTAGATGTGCTCTTTGACCCTCTAAGAAATATGTACACAGTTCTATATTTGTATGTGTGTTAGAGCAGGGGTCTGTGTTTGAGAACAGATAAACTATGATTTCTACTTTTCTTTTAAGCAATAAAATATTATAAAATGATAACAATGGATGTGTAAGTCACAAGTCCTTGTTTTCAGTCTTTTATCTCTCCTAGTAATGCTGATGAGGGTTTAGGAAGCTTTCCCATGTGGTATTCTTGACTAACAAGGATCTGAAAAGAAAACACCCCACTAGAGATAGTCCAGATCAGATTAATTCTAGACACAAAACGAAAATGCACTAAACTGGTCAAACTAGAACTATCTTTAAGGATGAGGTAGGCACACCAATATTGTTATCTCTGCTTTGAAAAAATTCAAAAAGTCTTTTACAGGAGATTCCTTTTTATTTTCAACTTCCTTTTGAGACACGTGGAAAGCATAATGGAAAAGAAAGACAAAATGAGGCATTCATAGTGGGATTTTTGTGAAGGGTATTGAATACAGGTTAACCATGGATACTCAGGAAAAATAACAAATTAGTCTGAGAAGCAGTACCACTGCTATGTTTCTTAGAAGCAGCCAGAGGCCTGGTGATGCGCCCACTGCCACTGACCCAACGACCTGTGGTCTTCCTGGATTCTGCTTCTTTGCATGTGGTAGCATGATTCTGAAGAGGGACTCATGGACTAGTATCAGACTCATGAACTTGACCTGGACTGGGATGGGTTATTTTCATGATACTCAATTACATCTGGATATAGAGGTCTTTCTTAAACATACATGCATATCACTGGACTGGTTTCTCTAGTCAAGTTGGCATAGTGCACATATTTTTGACATATTATCAGGAAAGACATCATGTTTGGTTAAGTATAAGGGCAATGACAAAAAAGTCATGCTCCATCCATATGTGACTTGATTAACAGTTTGACCACCAGCCCTACACTTTCATTTATCTTCAAATTGATATGAAATTATGTAATTATCACAGCCATCATGAATATACTAATATTGGTGTTTTATATGACAACAAAGGTCGCATCGAGGTTTGAGGAAAACTCAGGATTAACCATACACTATTGATTACAACTCAATATAAAGGAAATCAACATACTCACAACTGAGAAAATAGTTCACATCATGATCAGTGGAGAAAAGATTGAAGCAGTCAAGGATTTGTCTAGCTTGGATTCATGTTCACTGCTCGTTGAAGTAGCAGTCAAGAGAGCAAAAAAACACTGTGTAGGGTAAATCAACTGCGAAAGACCTCTGTGAGGATTGAAAAGCACTCAAAGGTGCTACTTTGATTATCAATCTGTGCCTGACCAAGCCAGAGTATTTTCTTTCTTTGTTTCTTTCATTTTTTGTGTGTGTGCTTTTTTTTTTTTTTTGCCTTTTGGGCATCACTGCCCTCTGGTGGTGGGAGTGAAAGATAGAGTATTTTCAATTATTCCATACACATGTGAAAGTTGGACTTTGAATAAGGAGGACCTAAAAAGAATTTTTGCATTTGAGAGATGCTGGAGAAAAATATCGAAAGTACCATGGTCTTTCAAACAGACAAATAAAAATCTGTCCTCAAAGAAGGAAAGCAAAAATACTTCTCAGCAGCAATGATGGTGAGACTTAGCTTTATGTACTGTGGTAGTTACAAAATTTTATGTCAACTTGATATATAAAATTATAGGGGTGAAGTCTAATTTGTCCATCATGTCACAGCCTGATTTAACCTCTTTTTTTTTTTTTTATAAGGAGGGCACTGGGAACCTGCCTTCACCTTTCAGCAGGCTGACCCTGGTTGGCATGAGCCCTGGGATGTGGCCACTGTTATTGAATCCACATGATGCTGTACCCACTGATCTGTAACAGTCCTGCATTCAGCTTTATTGCACGTGGTTGCGTGAGTCTGAAGTGGAATTTATGGACTAGTGTTGGACTTAGGAACTTGAGTTGAATAGGGATGAGATGTTTTCCTGATATTCAATTATGGCTGGATATAAAGGCTTTTCTTACAAGTATGTGAGTGTCACTGAATTTGTTTCTCCAGTCAACCCGGTCTAACGCACATACATTGGACATTTTGTCAAGAGATAAGGACACCAGGTTTGATTGAGTAGAGGGGCAAGATGGAATGATATATTTTCTTCAACATTGGGCTCAAGCACAGGCTTTGCTGTGGGGAGTATGCATGACCATACAGTGTTTTTGTGGGTCTGGGCCGACACAGCAGCAGTGAGCGACATTAAGAACCTGGGAGATGCAGTTGACACAAGCAAACGTACAGAAAGTGAAGACCATTTATTCACTTAGTGATGAAGGGAAAGATT
The DNA here is from genome assembly GCA_004026705.1 of Nesogale talazaci. Taxonomy (NCBI): domain Eukaryota; kingdom Metazoa; phylum Chordata; class Mammalia; order Afrosoricida; family Tenrecidae; genus Nesogale; species Nesogale talazaci. The sequence goes on along the minus strand of PVJH01002098.1, from coordinate 42,153 downwards.
ACAATCTTCACATAAGTTATACTGAAAAATAAAGAAAACTAATTTTTATAACTAAACCTGTGGTAGTTATGTAACATGGTGTTAACTTGAGATGTTTAAAATGAAAGGATGAATTTTAGCATCTAACAACAGCATAGAATGATACCCATGAGTAAGGGATTTGAAAGATGGTTATACTACTATGCTTTTCTAAAACAATTTCAGATAACTGAGAAATCATATGTACAAATTTCTATTCTGACAAAGTATAATATTGCACTATCTCAATAGGCCATGAAATAGAAATCTTATTGTCATTTGTCCATTCTTTTGATTTTGTTTCTCTAGAGAATACCAACTGATGCCAGGGGCAAAGAAGAGGAAGTAGCATGCTGTCTTGTTAATAGATGATGAATATTAGCTCCTGTTCACTTCACCCTTGCAGTCAGTTGTTCAATATCTCCATGATTCCAATATTTCTTCATTTAAGAAGTAAATTGGCATTCTACATTGAACCTTTTCTGCCATTTTTCTAGCCCATTAGTTTTGCTTTGCCTATTTCCCATCATTTTATACCTATAAATAAATTTACCATGCAGAATCTATTTATTATGACTAATAGTATGCAACATATGGTTTGACTATTCTATTATATGGGTTATATTTCTGGAAAATAAAGGGTAAATAAATTATTGACGAACAAATCATATTGATCTCTATTTAAGGAATGGGAAGCTTGTTTCTCGACATGGCTTCCATGTAGGTCTGTACACTTTGAAAGGTGGTGGTTCTCTTTTTCTAACACCTTCCCTCAAGAATTCTGCCCTTTGATTTACATCATGTTAAATTGGTAGTTTTGCTATCCTGCACGGAATCAAACTTGTTTCTTTGAAATATGGTTTTAGCTCTGGGCACATAAGAGCATTTGAAGGTGCAATATGAAGGCTGCAGACTAGATGGCGTAAGGAAAAGCTCTTGCTACATTTTTATAATGGAAAAATAAAATCCTCAGTGCACTGTTATTGGTCTTATTCTCTCTCCTTACTACTAAGTTCTTCACAAGATATTCCTCATTACTTCTGTTAGATTTGCATATGATCATTGTATACTTAAGATGGCTCAGCACATGGTGGTCAAGATATACGACCCTGTAGAGGCGGTGACAGGACTAATGGCTCCCTGAGAGTATGAGAAGTGAGAGGTGGGTGGGAAGGAGGGGAAAGGGGAGTTGATAGCATAGATGAGTATATAACCCCACTCGATGGGACTGAATAACAGAACTGGATGAGAAGGGAAGGGATATATTGGAATGAGTAAGATAGGTTACTAAAAATACTATTTAAAATGACAATCCACTCAATTTTCATGGTCCCTTCCAGTTTATGAAAAGAGTTACAAAGACTGTGGACAAAAGTGTCACTAAGTAATTCAATGCACCACACGTGCATTGCTTTGTTTGGAATAAGTTTGTACTTGTAGAAATTACAACCTTAGTAGCAATACACTTTAACTCACCTGGGTATGTTAGAGCAGAATTTTCCTCTATTGGGTTTTTCTGCTGACTTCTTCAGAACTATATCACCAGGCAAGTGTATCTCCCAGGTGCTCCTAGGTGGATTCTAAAATAAAATTTTTGTTTAGCAGCCTGATATCAGGCAAATATCTCACATTTAGAATAATGTTTGATTAAGTAACTTGAAGCATATCTGACCTACGTGAACATATGAAATTAACTATCATTTTATTTTCTTCCCTTTATGCATATGGGTGCATGTGCACACACACAACTGTACAAGTATGTTATAGTCAAATTATGTCAAGTCTTATGAAGATATGAAATGATTGTCCGGACCATGAGGAAAATTGGTAACACAGATGAAAAAAGGCAATGAATAGGTAAAAAATTCAGGTGTGGATAGTATCAATGTTTCTCTCACCTCATCCCAAAGAGTGTAAGTACCTGAAATTCTTGATCATTTAACAGTTTTCTGTAGTAGTTTACAGTTTCAGTAACTTTATCCCTTTTGTCCAAATGATACAGGCTTAGGGTAGGATAAAAGACTAGTGCTATATTATCAATGCTGAATTGTTTTCAACAACTCAGATAAAATAAGAATTATGATAGTAAACATCTGTATCATGTCTTAAGGATGTAAACAGACACTTAAATACAAATCAATAAGCAAAAATGAAGAGAATTCACAAAATTTGAGATTCTTTTCAATTTCAACATTTAGGTTCTAAGTATCAAGAGATCTTTCAGAAAACTCTCAAAACTGTATATATTCCACATAATCTAACTGCATTAATACTAAATTTATCTCACGAATTCATTTTAAATATACAGAAAAGTAATTTTAATATTTTTATTGTCTTTCAGTTAATATTTCAAAATTACTAATTGATATTTGTTTATTGTTTGAATGCATTGTTTTAGCTTATTTGCAGATGAAAATGAAGCCATTGATAATAATTATGTCTATGTGGTAGAAGGAATTCTGAAGTTCATGTAAAAACTTTTCAAAATTGGTTTGGGGGCGCTATTTTTTTATTTGTGAGTCCTCTGAAAACAAGATTAGACTTCTGAATTACTAGGCTCTGAAATTCTAAGAGATTGCTAATAGCATTATGTGTGTGTCAGAAACCTTTGGAGTAAAATTTAGCACAAGCAGAATCAGAAAGGATCAAGATAGCAACTGGGCAAGTTATTGGATTGCAAAGTCATAAAAATGGAAGGGAGTAAAGCAGGTCTCAAGAAAACTGGTGGTTTTGCACCTGTGATTTATTGCACTCTGCTCTTTTATTTGCATCCAATATGATAATATTTTTAAAAGCATAATCAAGTGAATAAATTAAAAGTTTGGATTAGGTCAGAATTGTGACTCGAGAAGTAATAGTTAACAGAGTTTAAAGATTAGCAGTACATAGCATAAAAAGTTCATAGTTTGAGAAAACATTTTTTTAAAGTCAGTCATTGCTACTTTAAAAACATTGGTCAAGTTTCCACTTCATCATTTTTTCTTAAGTCAGCTGAATTGCATTGCCTTTCCCCCCTTTTTCTGTTCTCTCTTCTAAAATACAAGTGATGGCAGAAAATGTTAAAATGAGTTTAAATCAACAATGTTTAAAAAATCAAACTGACTCATTTTTAAGTGAGTTACAATCAAAATGAGTTATCATCAGAGAAGCTGAACTGGGTCATGTTAATAAAATGGGAACCCCGTGAGCAACCTGATGAGGCTTGACAGGTCCATCATCACAACATTCCCTACTGAGATAATGAACTCGACAATACTGTTCTTCTTAAGAGATGATAGCGTAAAGACATTGTACCAAAAAATCTCAAAATGAGGGCAATTCAGGTTGACTACAAAATCATTTCACAGTGACTAGAGAGCCTGTGATTGATGCATTATTATAAAGTGAGTTCTTCCATTTTCATGGCAAGCACAAGAGTGACACTGTTCTCCTGGGCAATGCATCTGAGATCTTAAATCTCTGTGGGCACTTTGCAAAAGTTTATTTGAATGGATTTTCCAAGTGTTGAAAATCACAGTGAAAATTTTTACAGGGATGATTTGTTTCAAAATGAATGGCGCAGCAAGATCTCATCTATCCAATTCACTCTTAGAAATTATTCAGGTCTGCCAGATTTTTTACATTTGTACATTAATTTGGTCCATTTTTCTTATCATCACAATCACCTCTTTCTCCAGTCTGAGAAGATTTCCGTAAGCAAGTAAACATACTACATAAACAAATGCTTCCTAAGCTATGACCTCTTCCAGTTAGAATGATTATATTTTGAATAGACAAATCCTGACAATTTAAAAGAAGCCTAAGCTTATACTATTCGATATACTACCATGCATAATTTTCTGTATTGGCCAAATGTTCTAGCTGTTAGAAAACTAATTATCAAGCCCATTTAAACCTAAATATCTTGTGTCCTTAGGGAATACAGAGTGACCATAGGAGCTGTTAGAATTTATGTCTCCAATTTGAACTATTAGAAAAAGGATGGCCTGTTCTCCTAATGATTCCATCACTATGCTGGTGCCTAGAGGTAATCTTGTCCAGGACAGGAATTGATTAAGAGAAATGGAGAATTTGTGTACTAATATTTTCTTAATTGGCTTTCTTCAGAATTCTGGTAGAAATCTAGCTGGGAAATGCATGCCGCTTAACCAGGGCAAGGAACAATCCTACAATTGTCTACTCGTGCAGCTCTCCAGTTGCCTGAGAATGTTCTGTACGCATGCTGGGTATACAGGGAGGCAGGATGTGAAATAGGTGCTTCATTCAATGCTACTTCCATATAACAATCCAAACCCCCCATCTTTTCTCAAGAAACACAATTTCCTTTGGCCCTAGCTTTTGCGTGTAATGAATAATTATATACCTATTATTGGTATATAGGTATATATACCTATATATACCTATTATATATATTATTGGCATTATAATTTTTTCTCAATCTAAATATGTAATTTTTAGCACCAGCATGAAAATCATTAGGTAGACATTTGAAAGATAGTATTAATAAACTATTATCCTACAATTACAGTAAACCATTTATGGTTAGACATTCTTTCAAGTTATCTTCATATATTCTATCAAAATAATCATTTTATTGGGGGCTCTTACAACTCTTATGACAACCCATACATCAGGTGTATCTGACATATTCATACATATAATCCATAGTTCTGTTCTAGACATTTACTTTCCATTAAGTCCTTGGGATCAGCTCCTCTTTTTATTTTCTCCCTCCTTTCCCCAACACTTGTGATCCCTTGATAAATTGTTGACTGTTAATTATTCTCAAATCTCACATGGATTGCTGTCTCCCTTCCCCGCTGGTTTCTGTTGTTCTCCCCCTGGTTGAGGGTGTGTATTTATGTGCTATTCACTGTGATTGGTACCCCCTCCCTCCCCATCTGTTCCCCCACCTGCCCTTTTGCTCTCTCTATTCCCATTCATATTCCTGGGTTCCATGTGTTGTGAATTTTATTTTTTCCCTATACTTATGTAGGTGCTCCTTTCTAGTCTAGATTGGGAAGAGGCTCGAGGACATGATAGTGGGGAGTAAGAGACCTCAGGGGATCAGAGGTACATGGCATGACCCATTAGTGCTCTACTGCACCATGAATGATCCAGCTTCTCACTGCGACCTGTCTGTGGGGGGATGTTCCATTATCCATAGATGGGCTTTGGGTCTCTCCTCTAACTTTCCTGCATTCTCACCAATACATTTTTGTTTGTTAGTTTACAGTTTGTTGCAAGTCTTTCGATGCCTGTTGTCTGGTCTCAGTGACACCTCTGTGGTCTTAAACGTTTGAAGTTAAACAAGTGGTCATCCAACAGGGAAGCAACAAGCCCACATAGAAGAAGCTTACCAGCCAGTTATCTGCATATATTCTATAAAATGAGTTTAAACAAAAACATATATAAGTGTATTTCTATTGTTTCCAAAAATATACTAAATACTTTACCAAGATATTCCATTTATATTAAATTGAATATTTTAACTCCAGTGTTCTAACTGCAGAAAACATATTCTCTTGCACAATGGTCTTCTGCTTCTTTGCATCAATATCTGTATAATGCCTGAAATAATAACACTTTTCCTACATTTTCATAGCCTCTTTAATGACTGAATCACATTTTCAAATGTGGGTGCATCCTGAATATGAAATAAAACTACAGTAATATAATTCAGATTGATGTTTTAAAATCTAAATTAGATCTTCCTGAAGGGGGAAGACTTTACCCAGGATGGATGGAGCACTATCAAGGAACTCTCAAGTTTGATTTCAGCCTAAACACAGATACTGGTTTGAACATAAACATTAAGTATCAGCATTAAATATTGAAAACAAACTGAGACCAGTCATAAAAATCACAGAGGAAACCTAAATTTGAGTTATAATCTGATGCAAACTCTTCAAGTACATGCTGAAGTGTATGATGGATAGTGTGCTTTCTTTTGTGAACCAGTATATATTGTAGAGAAAGAAAACCACAGTGACGTGGTGGAAACCTACCAGCTGGTCCGTGGGCAAAAGATACGACAGTCTCTTTCTGCAAAGATGGAAACCCTTAGTTTTGAATATTGTTTTGAAATAGTTTTGGAAACCCTAAGGGGCTACCTTACTCTGACTTGTAATGTCATTATGATTGACTTGAGAATAGTGTTTTGGTCTCATTCTTAATTCGATTGTTCAGTGTTATATTATTTTGAAATACAGAAAGTTTATTTCGTTATATAACCTGGGCATCAAAATTATGACCATATATTAAAATTTCTATACTAATTCAAGAGTAGTTATATGATATAATTACAAAGACTTAAAAATAAGAAAAATAGCCTCCTTTATTGCTTATTTGAAATGGACTTACATATGCTAATGACTACAAGTTGGGTTCCATTTTGCTTTTCCTCATTTTTAATATCCACTCAGAGGATTGTTGTATTTGATGGATTAGAAATCTGGAGGGCTTTCAAGGTGGTCATCTTTCTTTATAAAAATTTAATTTTATTTACGATATTTAGGTTTTTATTTATCTGTATATGGATTTTCTTTCCCCTTTTTAAATACATAGTTACCCAAATCTCTTTTGCTTCCTCTCTGTCACAAGGGAGTCTTTAAACTGGCAGAAAAACAATCAGTCATAGAGCATCAACAGCTGTGTGCTCTGAGTTGCCACCACCTTGGTAGCAAAGAGTTTGTTTCTTTTGGTTTTCATTTTTGAGATTATAGGACAAAATTAGTTGCTTGATATCCACTCTAATAATTTGTTCTCAAAAATTTCTTTTGGGGCTAAGCTCCCATGGCGTAAGTGGTTGAGTGCGGAACTGCGGCCCGCAGGCTTAGTGGTTCAAATCCAGCGGCGGCTCCGAGGATCATCACTGGGTAGCACCCACGACCACCAGAGGCAGTGTTGCACACCCCCCCTAATTTTTTTTTTTCTTTTCTAAGAGACCTGGAGAATTTGCATGTATGAACCATACGTAGTTGTCAATAAAATGTCATGGACTGAGCCGGTGGTGTAAGTGGTTGAGTGTGGGACTGTGGCCCACGGGCTTGGTGGTTCAAATCCAGTGGCGGCTCTCAGGAGCGGCATTGGGTAGCTCCCATGACCACCAGAGGCAGTGATGCCAAAACAAACAAACAAACAAACAGACAAACAATTTTTTTTTCTGAAATGGTTATGGATGTGCGTGGCAGTCATGTAATCTCATGTAAATTTCGTGATTAGAAGTGTAGGAGTGGAGTCTAGTCTGTCAATCTGGAACTATCCAATGAGACCTCTGGTTGGGTAGGGCTTTCTCATGAGAATTCTGGGAAATCTAACCATATTTGCCCCTTTGAGGTGAAAGACTTATAACTCAGTCCCTTGAAGACACTCTACAGAGAAGACACAAGGTTGACTCCCTGGAAGACATCTCTGACAGGAAGCCACATGGGTTTACCCTGATGGAACTAGACCTCTGAAGTCAGAATAGCCACCTGGAGACTCCAACCAGTGCTGAGATGCTTGAGAAGCCACAGAGAGGTTCCTGCCAGTGCTGAGATGCTTCTACCACCACTGTATACACAAGACTCTGCACCCACTAGCCTGTGATTGTACTGACATAATTCCATGTGTTTCATGAGTCTGAAGAGAACTTATAGACTGGTATTGGACATATGGCCCCATAATATCAGATTTATGACCAAAATGCTCTGGGCTGGGATGTTTTTCTTGATGTCCAGTGCTCTTATATTTAATCCTTTTCCTGTTATGCATATATGACTTGATAGTAAAAATCTAGTGTAAGACATAAAGGGAGGAGTTTAGCAATTAGATGAAATGATTCTGGCTATATCCAGGCCCTTAAGTCTAAAGATAAGAGTTGCCCATCAAAAGCAAATGAGGGGGCTGAGCCCCGGTGGCGTAGTGGTTGTGCACGGGACTGTGGCCCACTGGGATGGAGGTTCAATTCCAGCTCCCAGGAGCAAAGGCTGGGCCTCCTACTCCCACCACCTGAGGGCAGTGATGCCTAAAATAAAAAAATAAAAAAAAGCAAATGAGATCATCCATGTGGCAGTCATGTGCTTATGTTAATTTTATGATTGAAATGCAGGGGTAGAGTCTAGCCTGTTAATCTGGAGATAGCCATTGAGTAGCCAATGAGGCCTCTATGTGGGCATGGCTTTCTCCTGAGCCTTCTGGGAAATCTCGTGATATTTCCCCCATGAAGATAAGAAGATATCTCCCCCAGTTGTTGGGAGCTAGAGAGGCAATTAATCAAAGACAAGACAAACTGGCAGCATCCGAGAAGCTGGAGGAGCCGGTGGAGAGACTACACAGCTTTGCCCTGATGGAGACAGGGCCTCAAGCTGGGGCGGCCAGATGGAGACCTCTGCCAGCGATGAGTTGCTTCTGCTGTGGATGAACCCTGAGCCCTGGAAGCGAGGAGCCATGGGGAGACCACTGCCAGCACCGGGATTCTGTACCCTCTGACTTGTGACTTCGTGACTTCGTGAGACTTTATAGACTGATTTCGGGCACGTGGGTTAATATCGGACTTATGACTTTGAAGTGGACTGGACTCAATATCCTGTTTCTCTTGTATATAAACTGTTTCCTTATATCTATATGCGTGTGTATGAAATTTGTTCCTCTAGTCTACCAGACTGACACAATCCAGAAGCGTGATAACTAATAGACATGTAGGAAAGCAGATATTCTAGTTAGAGTTGGTCTCATTGAAATCATAACAGGGATGAATAAAAGGCAAGTTTTATATTTAGTTAAAATGGGGATAGGATAAAAGTGTTTTCAATAAAATAATTTTTTTGAAAACCCATTTGTTTTCCATAAAAAATGCTTTACAAAATTGTTTGTCATTGTGTTCATATGTTACTGACATTAAATTAATCAACACTCATGAAAGCAGCAATCAAGAAATCAGAGGACAGATTGCGTTGGGTAAATCTGTTGTACAAGACCTCTTTAGAGTGTTGAAAAACAGCAAAGTTACTTTGAGGACTAAAGTTTATCTGACCCAAGCCTTGATATTTTCAATTGGCTCATATTCATGTGAAAAGATGGACATTGAATAAGGAAGACAGAAACAGAATTGGTACATAGCAATGGCTTTGCTAGCAAAGAGCATTTAAAATACAACATAAAATTTTGCTAAAATCTTGTTTGCCAAAAAGACAAACAAAATTGCCTTGGAATAGCTGTGACTAAAGTGCTGCTTGATGAGTCTTGCCTTCATCTTACTTATTTGGCACCTCAGGGATGACCAGTCCATGGAACAGGGCATCGTGTTTGGTAAAGTAGATGGACCGTGACAAAAAGGAAGGCCTTCAGTTGGGTTGGTGTGGTGGCTTCAACAATGGGCTCAGGCCTAGAAATAACTGGGAGGAAGGTTCAGGACTGGGTAGTATTTGGGTCCTTTGTGCAGAGTCACTGTATTTTGGGACCTACTGAATGGCACCTGATATCAACGACAGCAACACCAACAACACAGATGATCATGTTAAGATAGTACTCATTTTCAATATAATTGTGTGTTTTTAATCGGAGTGGTTTCTAATATTTGTACATCATTTTGGAACATGTGGACATAATAAAGTGTACTTTTCCTCATTTCCTCTATTCCCATGAGCAGTTAAACAAGACTTTGAGTACAAATCCATTGCTACTACAGCTACAGTTCAAGCACGGATGGTTTCATTCAAGATACATGCTTTAGTATGTGATCGTAATAAGTGTATTGCTGCAAACAAATTCTCTCAGCAAAACTCTTGTCTAGAACTCATTAGAAAGCCTTTAAATAATGGCTCAAATCAAAATATTTTTTTTTCAAAATAATCATTTCTAAGGAGACTTTAAATTCAAGGCAGAGGGGTGACCTTGCTTGATGCACACTGGTTGTTTGGTGTTCTAAATGGGGACATTTCAGATTGCCTCAAAGTATACAGTATAATCACTCAGACTCCTTAGATATGAATTTTAAAGAAAGAGAAACTATAGTAGTGGAAAGAAGGCTAGCAGAGTTCTCAAGGTATATCCCCACCTCTAACCCCACTACAACATTGTATCTGCTTCTTCCAAGTAGAAAGAACTGTCTTATCATAAATCAATTAAGAAAATTTACCCCACCTATGTACCCTATAATCTTGAACTTTCCTTTGCAGACCTTTTTATGTTCCCTAAACTCAAAGAAAATATAAATTTGAGAGGTTTGAGGATACCAATATTGTTGTTTTGGCTTAATGGAAGTCAACACATTCTTCAGGGACGGATATAGACATGAACATTTCCTTTATATTTAACTTTATTAAGAAGTGGTAAAAACAGCTTCATATTTTGACCTTGTTTTAAATATCTTTCTATGAGTTTGAACACTACTTTTTAAATTGATGATCATATATTACTGAAGTTTCCAGTAGAGGATCACCTGAAATAAGAAGACTCTTCAAGATGACCAAATAACTGCAAAAGCAGATGCAAACCCAATAGTCCTGCGGAAGGCCAGATCCAGACAGTATTTCATTCCATTGTACAGAAGGTACCCATGAGTTCAAACTCTCTTGATAGCACTTAATGAAAATAACAAAATGAAAATAAAAAAATTTAATTATTTTTCCCACATTGGAATAAATCTCCTAACACATTTTAATGCTTTATCCCTACTTGCATTCTATTTTTATCATTTCAATAAAAATTTGCATCCATAGTCAATAAAACACAAATAAGCATTCTTTTAGTAACCTCTTTCAATGAGAATTCATCTAATATCATCTATATCTGTGGTTCCAATGTTGAATCATTGCTACAACAGTGGTTGGTGATCTTCAGCACAATTTTACTTTTATGTGTTAATGATATTGCTTGGGCCTTATGATCTGAGTGACTCAGATAATATTCTTCACGCTCATATTCTTCATACTCATACTAATATTCTTCAAACTTCATGGAGATTTCCGTATCTGACAATTCCATTGCTATTCATTAGGGTTTCAATGGCTACCTCCCCAGAATTGGACAGTTTCTCGCTTCAATTTAGTCTGCCTTTTAAAAATAGTTAAGCTGAAGATTGTTCATGTTGGAAGATTGCTCCTGTTGGAATAGCAATGTAATTTCTAGAAACACAGCAGCACAAAGTCACTACAATATGATGACCAGGAAGTTAACAGTGGTGTGTGTAGACCAAAATTTATTCATTATTCTACTTATTGACCTTGTTTGTTTCCATATACTTATAATTATAAAGAGGTCAGTGATGACCATAGGAATACATGCATAAGCTTGAGATGTGTATCTCAATATGTAGTGTATACATCTAGCAAAGAGATTGCTGGGTCATGTGATCCTACCTGAAGAGACATAAAACATTGATAGATGATCAAATTACTTGTGGTATGACATCAAGGACATCAATTATTAAGAAAGCAAAATCTGATTAAAAAGGCAGGCAAGAAAGAAGAGATGAAAATTGATGGAAGAAGAAACTAAATAGCTGCTCTGAATCATAGAGTAGCTAAGGCAAATATGTAAGAAATACTGAAGTAAAAGAACTGAATAGAAAATCTCCAAGAACAACATGAAAAGACAAAACAAACTATTAAAATGACATGTGCAAAGATCTGAAATTAGAAAATGTAAAAGGAAATATATGTTCAGCACATATGAATCACTTAGAACTGAAGATAAAGTTCAAGTCAGAAGTTGAAATATTGAAATATTCCCTGGGAAAAATATTGAATGATGCAGAAAACATCAATAGATGATGGAAAGAAGACACAGAGTCCCTACAAAAAATACCCATAACAGCTGATATTGAACAAGTTCAAGAAGTAGTGTATGATGAAGCCCTTGAAACACTCATTCTTCTATGCCAGGCAACTTGGAAGATGGTTACAAATTTTTAGTCTAGCATGATAATCTTTGTAATGATATATAATCTGATGTCATTGAGTTAATTCCAATTCATAAAGACAGTACAGGACAAAGAGAACTGGCCCACGAGGTTTTCAAGATCATAAGAATTTCATAAGGAAAGGACATGCTCCTTTCCCCTTGGGTTAATGATTAGTTAAAAAAACCCACTTAAAGCACACTGTACAGAAAGGGTGCACTATATTTATTATGTTAATCCTCCAATCTCAAAAGGCTTTTTATTAGTTTCTTTTTATTCATTACTGACCATTTTCTTTTTTGTTTCTGCTGAATGACCTTTTATTAATTACATGTTATCATCTCAAAACTTTCTCCCACCTTTGAAACAAGACTAAATATTTGTGAACTCTGTTTACCATACATGTATTTATCTTGTATTTTTAATTGTAGGGAATTTTAATTACTTATTTATAACTTACCATAATGAACCAAAATCTTTACGACCAGTACCTTATCAAATATATAATGGAGAAAATGCTTTTGAGAGGAACATTTTAAAAGAGGGGCACAGAAAATGAATGGCATCATTTGGTATCATATATTTATAAATAAATAGACTCCTTGTTGGGATTTTTGTTTGAGAATAATGCCTAGCATAGGCACATTTCTGAACCCTTACTAGCAGTCAATTCTAGTGCCCTTCCCCTTCTCTGAAAATACATGTGTTCCTATTTTTCTATGAGACAGAGATCAGGGGAGTGTATTATCAAACCTAAGATAAATAGATTATTTTTCTTGTGGCTTTGGAAATGTCTAATTCAGAGATATACTTCTAAATCCAATCTAAACTTTAACTCAATGAAATACTTTTCAGTTTTTTGGAGTTCTACCACACAATAAGACTAGCACACAAATAACTACTTTTGCAACTTTAAATTACTTTATATATTTATTGAAAAACTTGGCAGCGTTCATAGATAAATTTTCAATCTTCATTTTATATATACCTGACAATGCCCCCAGACTTGAGAATTTCAGCAGAAGATATTGGTTCCCCATATATCTAAGTTAGAAGTGATGATTCTTAATCACCCCTGCTTTTTAAAACACCATTCTGAGTAACTACAGTTATAAACCAGGGCTGTCATTGGAAAGACATTAAAAGGCTTACTTTCCAACCTTGTGGTAAAATTAACTCTGGAGAGGAAAGCGTGGATATTAATGGTCAATAATCATGACTCACAGTGTTTAATTAGTTTTTAATGACAGAAGTAAGCTGATCAGTTTTCTTCCTATTCTAACAATGAATGAACTTCTTTGATAGCAGCATCTATGAACATCATGTGTATGAATAGCTGCTTTACGGTTAGATGCCAAGGCACAGGTGTTTGCAGTCTCAGTGGCTGTGTAAGATGAAAGACTGGATTCACTTGAAGAAAAGTTTTTGGAAAGAAAAGCCTAAATTAGTACATAAAATAAAATGGTACCAATCATGTATTGGCTGCACTTTAAATTTATCTGCCATTATAAGTTCCAGAAAGAGTATTTACTTGGCAGCTAGCATTTATTTCATGTATTTCTTTTTTCCCACTACCCAATAATTTATCTAACAATGTCTTTTTCCAAGGACTGATACTTTTTTATAACATTTTCCAACTTGTGTGTCTTTCAGTACTTATTTTTTATAAGCATTCTGGCCTTAGTTCTTCAAGCACAGACTTGTTCTTCTACCAGTCTATGATATATTTATTATTCTTCAACAGCACTATAATTGAAGCATACCACATTTTCTTTTCTCTTCCCTATTTGTTTTCCATTTTTACCATGCATATGTTGTTATTAAGAGCCACTGTGGCAGTCATGTGCTTATGTTAATTTTATAATTGAAATGTAGGGGTGGAGTCTGACCTGTTAATCTGGAGATAGCCATTGAGTAGCCGATGAGGCCTCTGTGTGGGCATGGCTTTCACCTGAGACTCCTGGGAAATCTCACGATATTTCCCTCTTGAAGATAAGAAGCAATCTTCCCCAGTTGTTGGGAGTTAGTTTCAGAGAGATGATTAACCACAGGCAACACAGAATGGCGGTGGCTGGGAGGCTGGAGTAGCCGGTGGAGAGACCACATGGCTTAGCCCTGATGAAGACAGACCTCTGAAGCTGGAGCGGCATGCTGTGGATGGGCCTGAGCCCTGGAAGCGAGGAGCCATGGGGAGACCCCTGCCAGCGCCAGAATTCTTCACCCACTGACCTGTGACTTCCTGAGTCGGAAGCAGACGTTATAGACTGATTTCGGGCATATGGGTTATTATTGGACTTATGACTTGGCACTGGACTGGATTGGGATGCCTTCTTAGGGTCACATTGCTTTTGTATATAAACTCTTTCCTTATATTCATATGCTTGTCTTTGAAATTTGTTCCTCTAGGCTACATGTACTCACACAGCCACTGAATTGGTTCTTGCCCAAAGCAGCACTGGACACAACGGAATGAAGCATTGCTTGGTCTTTTACCATCTTCACAATTGCTCCTATGCGTGAGCCCATTGTTGCAAAAATTATGCCAATTCATTTCCTTGATATCCGACTTCTTTGTCTGATGCCCTGCTCCAGGGTCTGATTTGCCCTGAAAACATGTCCAAAGTCTACAAAGCAAGTCTACCATTATTGCCTTTAAGGAGCACTCTGGCCAGACATCATCCAAGACAGATGTTTGTGCTTTTGGCAGTATTCCACATATTTTAAAACCAACTTGTCCTCATGTATTTTTTCTCACTTCTTACAGTTGGAAAGTTTTCTCTTCATTTTTTTTTTCTCTTTTGGCACTGCAGGGACAGTGAGTTTTTAAATGTGATTCTTAAAAAGTCTTTCGGAATTACTCAATGCCTCTAACTCCCACAAAATGATGTTTCCCTGCATAGGTTTGGGAAGAAGTTGTGGAAGCAAACTAATAGGAGTCCCCTTGAGTACCTGAAAACAGGATTCTCTGGAATGACAACCAGCTGTGTATTCACGGAGCCCTCTGTGAAGCAAGAGGAGGGACTTCATTTCCAGCAAGATCCAGGAGTAGGCCTGTGATCCCTGTGCAGTGAACCTCCTGGGTCTAGATACAGAGATACTGTCAGAAGGGGAATGGCAGGACCAGGAGCCAGAACACAGTAATAGAGAGATGGCCTTCCCATTCCTAGGCCAGTTTAAAAAGTTGGTGACTCTGGATTGTTAATTGGGGAATTTGGAAATACATAAAAATGGAACTGAGTGGTCTCTGGTTTAGGCTTACTGAAATAAGGTGCCTAGGGGCACTTAATTCAGGAAATTGAGCTTTTTTGACTCATGGCTGTAGAATTGAATGCCTTGGACTAAGACTCTGAGCACCTAATTGAGGGAGCTGAGTGTGCCAACTCATGAAACAAACTGAATGCTGTGGATTGTGACGTACAACAGAGTAGTGTGCCCTTTGGACGTTTATTACAGAGCTGGAACTTTGTAGTCTATACTGGTAAACAACTCTGCTGGGCTTTTCTCACTGGAGTTACAACTTGTCAGCATTCTTAATACCCCCTTTAATCACGAATTTTATCTATGAGTGAGGTCGAGGTCAAATAGACAGGTAAATTATACAACATTAATTAAGTCAGAATAGTCCCTAAATACTGATCTTTGACCATGCTTATATTCTTCAAGAAGCAATACTTCCCACGTTCTGATACCCTCTGAGAAATTTCTTATGAACATTTGAGTAAAACTAGATTGTCTACATATTTATTCCAGCTTTTATTACAGCCATGGGCTTTTCAGTACCATAGTGTCTTAGCAATCACAGTGCATTGGTACTCTGCTTTGGTTTCAAATCAGCCCTTTTGACAAAAAAGGGCTCCTTTTTTTCACTTTGTATGTAAATAATATTTTCATAGACTCTAAAGCAATAGCAATAACAAGAAAAAAAACTTCCAAGGGTTCTGCCTGGCTATCAAAAGATATAGTGTCTCGGGTTTTAAAGACTTGGAGGTAGTAAACAAGCAGCCATCTAGCTCGATAGCAACAAGCCTATATGGAAGAAGCACTCCAGCCTGTGTGATCACCAGGTGTCCAAGGAGTCAGGCATCAAACACCAAAGAACTGAAAATTATTTAATTGTATGAGGAGGAGAACAAATTGGAGATCCAAAACCTATCTGTAGGTAACGTTCTTCCTATTACAGAGAGGCACAGGGAAGAGACAAACCAGTTAGGGTTCAGTATAGCAATGATGAAGCATATAATTTTCCTGTAGTTCTTCAATGCTTCCTCTTTCTCAGTATCATGATCCCAATTCTACCTTACATATCTGGTAGACCAGAGGATGTACACTGGTATAGATAGGAACAGGAAATACAGGGAATCCAGGACAGATGATCTCTTCAGGACCAGTGGTGAGAGTGGTAATATCGGGAGGGTGGAAAGAAGGTGGGGTAGAATGCGGGAACCTTACGGTTTTATCAACATTTCACCCCTGCATCTTAGTTTATCCATCAGCCTAATCACAATTTCACTGTTCTGTTACTGAGCCAGGCTCCCCAGGCAGGTGTTCTGCCAGTAGGTTCCAGACGTAGCCAGGCTGATGGTCCTTGCTGAGTCTGTGGTTTATAATGGCTCTCTCTTGCAGAGGAATCACATTACAGATTCTGAGGATTTCAGAGCAATGTTTTGTTATATGTTTCAGGTATTTATTCTTTGTTTGAGAAATACCCTGTGTCGGGCCTTAATAGAAACGGAATGCTTAAACATGAGCCACATAGTTAACTTGTAGTCTGAGCTGTCTGTCAGATGCACGGGGTTTCCTTACCTGTTCATTCATAAAGCAGTGCACGCCTAGCAACATTACATCAAATGGAAATGGTCTGCTCAGATTCAAGCAGATATTGAAGAGACAAATGCATTGCATGAGGATGTGATCCTTATGGCAGTGACTTGCATTTTTCCTACACAATCTTTTTTCTTTTTGTTTTAAAGCTTACTTATGTGTTGAACATTGACAACTTTAGCCTTGACTACCAATAGTTATACTTATATTTAGACAAAACGTCACAGAATACAGCTGTTGTATTACTAACCCAATCTAAAATATTCCTAATGGACAATGCTGAATGAAAATTCTACCAAAAAGCCTAACTGAACATTAAAACTAGTAATTGATTTGCCTGAAGTACAGATGGTAAAATTTCATATATATATCTCTGTAACAATAACTAACTAGTTAACAATTCTGAAACTATAAAAGTTGTTTTCTAAGCTTGAAGGTCAGCAGGATTACTAAAGCTATATTATTTCCAAAGTTTATGATAGGTTATTTTCTGCATTTTTTCTGATGTGGTTAACAAATTTATACTTAAAAAAATTATACTTAAAAAAATTTATACTTAAAAATTAAGCATTCAACATTTTATTAATTTTAAAGAAAATTGAAAATATTTTGTAGCCATCCTCAATGTGGAATTTAAAAACAAATTAAATTTTGTTAATTAGTAAATAATGCTATGAATAATAATCTTTTTTAGAAACCATTTTATTGTGGCCTCATACGACTCTTATTGCAATCCACCTATCCATCCATTGTGTTAATCACATTTGTACATTTGCTGCCCTCATCAGAAGAATAATCTTATGATTAATCTTACTTAAAAATCTTTATTGAAGTATGGGTGTGGTGACACTTTGGTCTACATTGAACTATTGTCTGTGGGATTTACACTTGAAACATATTACACAAGTCTAGTATCCTTTTGATGATTAAAATTCAATTTAGCCAATTCAAGCTTATACTTGAAACATATTACACAAGTCTAGTATCCTATTCGATGATTAAAATTCAATTTAGCCAACTTTAAAACTAAAATCAAAGTTCTTATCCTCTATCATGGGAAGTTTAATACCGTACAGTTTTGTCTACTACACACATCCCTTTTTTATTCATTTCTTCTTTATACATATTCTATATTTTTAATTCCAAAATGGGTAAGGAGGCAGATACTCCAAATACCTTCCCAAACTCAGAGAATCTGCTCTTCATTCTTAATTTTTCAAAAATCTCTCTCTCCTCATCTTTATATAACCATGTGGGAACCAAAAATATAGACTATAAGTGGTTGAAATATTTTAAATACATGAAATTTGAAAGAAAAGAACTTTTATAATTGTTTCTTGGATTCTAGTACTTTAGTTGTACTTGCAATACTATATAAATAACTAGTGCCATATGACCATTTCATAAGTATAGTGTTGACTGTCTATTTAATACTGTATTTTCTCCCCTCTTTTCATTGTGGATAAAGAAACATTTATTGAGAGTGTTTCTTAAAGAAAAATTTAGAAAGGCTCACCCTGAGTGACACAAATCCTTCATGAGATGAAACTGAATATTTTTCCTATTTTCTTCATCAATTTGTAAAATGTGGTTGAGTGAGTTTCAGGAAAAACATAAGATATGTTATTCACATTTATAAACAATATAGATATAGTGGTTTTATGTGACATGTGAAGGAAATTAAATAAAAGAAAATAAAATGTACTGTTGTCTTTGTTTCATAGAGATATGTATGCCACAGTTTTACTACAGCATTAGATTAAGTGAAAGATTTAACAGCATTATAGGTTAATCTATCAAAGCAGGACTCTTTTATTAATATATTATTGAATCAAACCTGGAAACATTAGCAGAGAGAAAATGCATTTGAAAATCGTTGTGGAGTTCCTCAGAATTCAAGGAGTTTAAGAGTATAGCCTAATGAGGACATTTCAGTAATTCTGGTCTCCCATCACTGCTCCTCTCCCTCTCCCTCTCTGTCTCCCCCTCCCCTTCTCCTCCCCCTCCCCTCTTCTCTCCCTTTTCCTCTCTCCTCCTCTCTCCCTCTTTCTCTCTTCCTCTCCTCCCTCTTCCTCTCCTTCTTCCCCTCCCCCTCTCCTCCCAGGTCCTTTCTCTTTGTCTCCCAATCACACTGGCTCCCCCCCCCTTTATAATTGTGCCTTTAATACTGCTCACTTCATAAAAATACCTTACCTAAGATGAATTCTGTGCTTATATGGCTAGAGCTCCAAAAATGTATGGCACACTGTAGTATCTGTATAGATAAACGATGCAGGTGAGTTCATGTTGAAGAGATTTATACCAGCTGGCTACTGCTTGTGTAAGCAAAGCATGGAAGGGAAAAGACCTGTTTTCAGGTCTCATATTTTCCAGAGCAACCAAGAATATTTATAGATTTTTAAAGTGGCTACAAACATCTAACCACTGAGAGAATCATTGCAAAGGAATTACATTCCCCCAAACCAACATCACTAATATTCTTTAAAACATTACTAATTTTTTAACATCTAATAAAACTATTATGCTTTTCTGAGTATTTAAGACACTCGTTTGCTGGTGGCCCAGACAGGGACCCCACATTCAACAGAAAAAATATATTGCATGTCTTGATCCAATGTCACAAGGATGGTAAGGCATACAAGTTCATTGGCCAAAAATTGAGTCCAAGACACTTTCGTGAAACTCAAAAGTCCTGTCACTGTGCCACCACTTGACCTTTTATAACATCCTCTGGTTCGTAGTTGTGCTATTCAACAGAGGGGGACCTCTGGGGTTTCCAAGGCTCTATGTTTACAGGACAGACAGCCTCATCTTTCTTCTAAAAAGAAAATGGTGAGTTCATATGAGTCATCTTGTGGTTCGCAGTCCAACTCATAATCTGCTACATTACCCAAGCTCCTTTTGATAGTGCACTGCTTATTTTCTAGTTATAAGCAAGAGACAATCGTGCAGACACATTTCCATCATTTGATAAGATCATTGGTATACATGTATATTCCACTTGGAATCACAGAAAAATATGAAGACACTCAGAGATGTAGTTCTGTTTGAGTGATTTTACATGTTCCTGAAGAGACTAACAATATAACTGAATGTGAAATTTATTACATGCCACATTAAGAATGATTTAGAAAGCCTCACATGCCAAAACTAAGAACTAAATTTACTGCTGTTGGGTTGATTTCAGGGCTTCTGAGGCTGAAGCATGTTATGGGAACAGAAGCCTCATCTTTTCTCATGCTTGTGGGCACAACCTGTGGCTCTGCCACTGAACAGCTGCACGCATATCCCGCAGAGCCACCATTTGTTAATCCATACCGTGAATTCGCTCTTCTCTCTCTTCTCATCACATATGCTTATTCATCTTATCTCCATCAAGATATGGTCAACGTTCTTTGACATATGCACATTATCATTTTGCTAAATATTTAGAATAGTTAATAAAAATGCATAAAATGATCTTTTCCACTTAATGTTTAAAAATAAACGTGTTAATGAGAGCAAAAAAATCCATGAAGAGAGATTCATTTACTGACTTTTTTTATGTCATGATTACTGTATGAATTCTGAAAAAGTGTTATTTTACCATTATTACCTTGGATGAGCCCATCTTGATCTGCCTCACCTCTATGTATTAATTTTGCATAGAAAACTCTTAATTGAGTTTTCTGCCTAAACTTTGCCACCTCTCCGTCCACTCTTTATAGAATTATTAGAATGAACCTGTTAAAATGAAGGTTAGTTTACTGTTAGGAAGAGTTGTCACATACAAGGAAGAGTTTCATACCAAGAAATAATTGCATGTCAAGAATACATCCCAAGCCAGTTCAGCTCAAATCCAGAAGGGCTAGTCTACTCCCTGAGTTCCTCTTTGAGTCATGGGGAAAGACCTGAGCCTGGTTGGTACCGAGTCCTGTGGGTCTAGAGCTGGTGAAAATCTGGCAAGCACCAGCAGTTCTCAGTGATGACAGCAGAGTCTTTGCAGGTGGAAGGAAAAGTGGCAAAAGAGAGCGTTCCTAATGTCTTACACTCATACCGAAGTGCATTTTCCATCAAAAGGGCGTCGTCAGGCTTTGACTTGATTCATAGGTTTCCTAAACACCATACTGTGCAAAACCCTCTAATAATGATCTCTCCTGTCAGAGTACTGTATATTTCAGACTATAAGACACACCTGACCAAGGGTTATGGTAAGAACCCACCCTCAAAAGACGCACTTGACAATAAGATGCACCCAGTATGTAGAGCAGGAAAGAAGGAAAAAAATGTATGCACTAAATGGTACCAGTTTACTTAAATATTTATAAAAATAAACCAAAATATGATAATGTAGCGGTCATATACCTATGTCAATTACATGATTGAGATGTAGGGGTGGAGTCTTGCCTGTTAATCTGGAGATAGCTAATGAGGCCTCTGTGTGGGCATGGCTTTCTCCTGAAAATTCTGGAAGGCCTCATGGTATTTTCTACTTGGGGAAGAGAGACTTAACTCAGCTCCAAGATGACGAACCACTGACAATACAAGATGGCAGTGTCAAAGGAACTGGAGGTGCTGGAGGAGAAGCCTCCGGCCTCACCCTGATGGAATCAGGCCTCTGAAGCTGGAGGAGTCACATGGAGACCCCTGTCAGCGCTGAGTTGCTTCTACCACCACTGGATGCTGTTGATGGACCCTGAGCCCTGTAAGCTAGGAGCCATGAGGAGACCCCTGCCAGCATTGGGATGCTTTGACTGCATGTGCTTTGTGAGTCAGAAGGAGACTTTATAGCCTGGTATTGCACATATGGGCTAATGTTGGATTTATGATCTTGGACTGGACTTGCTTGCGTTGCTTTCTCAATGTTCCATTCTTCTTATATATAAACCTTTCCCTCATCTCCATATGTGTGTCCATGAATTTGTTCCTCTGGTCTATGCGGACTAACACAGATAATACTTAACAATGTAAACTCATCATCACTTTCATTAGCAAATGAGAGGAGGCAGGCACTCTGCTGATCATGTGACCTGATTGATATTGAGACTCCAGGAGGTAGGACTTAACCCAAACACACAGGAATCCACAGCATGTAAATAACAGTGGACTGTTAGCTGCTGGTGGAATCATAAACACATGTTCTGCGGTAGCACACCTTCAGATCATAAGATGCAATCTTGTTTTCCCACACCTTGGGGGGAAAATGTGTCTTATGGTCTGACAAATATTATAAATGAAAAAGATTGTATCAACCACAACAGTTGTCACAGAGTGATTCTGTTTTCTTGTTGAAATCACATGTGTCAGAGGAGAACTTTGCATACAGTTTTCAATAATCCCCCCAACCCCCAGCCCTGGGAAGTCGAGTGTCAGTACTTTCTTGAAAAGAGTATACGTGGATGTTGCTGCTGCTAAGTGCCTTCGGATCCGTTCCAACTTATAACGACCCTATATACAACAGAACGGAAACCAGCGGTCCTGTGCTAACCTCATTCTTTCGCTTGAGCATACGATTGCAGCCACTGTGCCAATCCCTCTCCCTGAGCGCCCTCTTTTTGACTGGCCCCCACTTTAGCAAGCATGTTCTTCCCCATGGTCTTTTCTTGTGTTCAACATGCCTGAAGTCCACGAGATGGAGCCTCATCATCCTTGCCTTTAGGGATGCCGCATACTTGCGGCACTTCTTCCAAGATGTTTGTTTGTTCTGCTAGCAGTCCATGAGTGGTAAATATTCTTTATCATATTACTATAAATAAAATGCACTCATCTTTAGTCTTCCTTATGCCATGTCCAACTTTCACTTTCATTTGAAGCAATTGAAAATACCACGTCTTATGTCAGAGGCACCTTAGTCCTCAAAGTCACATCCTTGTTTATCAACAGTTTAAAGAGGTTTTATGCGCCGATTTACTCAATGTGATGCGTCATTTGATCTCTCGACTGCTGCTTCTATGAATATCATATGGATACAAGCAAGATGAAATCCTGAACAACTTTAATCTTTTCTTCATTTATTAAGATGTTACTTTCTTCTCCAGTTGTGTGTTTTCTTTACATTTAGTTACAATCCATGCTGAAGTTCACAATTCTTGAGCTTCATCAAGGACTTCAAGTCCTCCCCAGTTTCAGCAAGAAAAGTTGTGTGTCTGCATTTAAAGATTAATAATAAACCTTCTTCTACTCATGATGTGGCATTCCTCTTTAGATAATATATGTATACATGAATATATAATAGGACAAATATTCTGCAATTGTGTCAGTTCTGACTTAGAGATACTAGTATAATGCTTCTCACACTCCCCAGGCTTTATGAATCTTCATGAGGGCATACGGCCTCATTGTTTTGCAGTAGAGCACCTAGTGAGTTTGCACCACTGACCATGTGTTTAGTCATTCAACCTGAAAGTATCAATAAGACTTCCTATATATTTAACTTACTTGAAAATGCCCCATGTAAATATTATGAGCTATAAGGCAATTTATATATGGTGCTAAACAATATATTTTAAAAATTCTTTAATTTCTTATCATTCACTAAATTCCAGCAAACCAGACTCTGAAGAAAGGCTCTCTTTTTCTTTCTAAATGAGGATATGCCTTTGATCACTACAAAATCTGGATTTAGTCACTTAAATAATTTCTATCACTTTTGCTACTTGTCTACCTTAAAGCATAACTTAGATAATGAATAGGCTTAATATTCTTTCCTGTAGCAACTGAAAAGAAATAAAATAAATTGTCATAAACATCTCCAAGGGATCATATAGTCATGACCAGAGGGAAGCAAATACTGTTATTTATGCTTAGATGATATAAATAGTCAATATTTCAGAATTGCATTAATCATTTTCAGCAAAAACATTGTCATAATTCATTAAGCATCTATTTAATTTTGTGGTGCTACAAGCCATTTTACTGTTATTGTTCTTTTAAAACTTTCTTTTTGACTTAACAATCAAATTATGTGTTACTTAGGAGAATGGGCTATTTGTGTCACCTAACATGGATTAGAACCTGAGAAAGTTTGTGCTAAAAATGGTAATGAACTTGATAATGAGTGCAAGCCTTATTCCAACAGGCTTGTCGGCTTTAACCTTTGCTCAGAGACTATTGCTCTCCTACTAAAGCAAGTAAGACTTGCTCTGTATGCAACACTCTCTCAAACTGCAGCATTTCTTTACAGTTCATAACATATCTCTTTATTTCCTTATATTGCCCAAGTACAACACGTGGCTAGAATGTCCTTGATTATTGAGACTTATTGAATAGTACTGTCTCAGTGTCTCACCAAAAACAACACTAAATAAGCAATAGTGGTTCCTACTCTTTGCTAAAATTTTGTATCATCACATTAAATTTAGTTTAGAAGACATGACCACACCACTGCATCAGATCCTAAGGGGTGGATTTTACAATATTAATGTATAATTGTATGATTTGATGCTGATTTAACTGGGCCCTCTGGTTTAATGAAATTAACTGAAAGTGATATTTTAATATGAAACTAAAAGTTCATGTAACATTGAAACAATAAAGCTGTGAATCAAATTTTATACAGAAGGGTTCTTGAATGAAAGGACTGGGAATATTTCTCCTCAATATTAAAAATACACAACTAGTCAACTCACTCAATACTATGAAGAACTCAATTAAATAATTTCTTTCCTCCCCCAAATAGTAATCTGTATTGCAGAAAGAAAAGAAAGCTATCAAATCAGAAAATATGGCCATAATCAATGTTTTCAGCTCAATAATTACTTGATGCCATCTTTATAGTTTGAAATTCTGGCACTGGAAGAGGCGATATGTTGCAGCATAGATTTTTTTAAAACCATGCTACCATTTCCCCATAATTATATTAAAATTAACGTATTTTTTTTCAAAAGCTTCCTAATAACTATATTCTTAGGACAATCACCTCACTTTACAAATTATTCAAGAAAAATACAAATGATTTTGAAATTGAACAAACCTATGTTGAAATTAAACACATGCAATAATTGGTCATGTGAACTTAGAAAAATTATTTGCTTCCTTGCCTCAGTTGCTACATGCCTGAAAATTAAAATGAGCATAAAATTGCCATCTTCAATGTGCCATAGGTAATACAAGTAAGATATTTTAACATTTAAAACTCATCCACTTATTCTAATAGGAAATCTTAGACTAGAGCAGTGTTTCTCAACATGTGGGTTGAGATCAAACAATCACTTCACAGGGTTCACCTAAGATGAGAAAACACATATTTCTGATGGTCTTAGGAACCAAGATACTGCTTCTCTATCCATCTCCAGATGGGTCCACCCACATGCAGATGTGCCATATAAAAATACCCAGTGTAGTGTGACGAATGTTACCCATGCTACACCATGCCTCAAGACAAAATTTCATTTATTTGCACTTAGAAATAAATATTTCACCATATATAATTACATATTTTTTGATTAATCACTGTTTTAATTATGTTCAATTTTTAGCAATGAAAATATATCC
Source organism: Nesogale talazaci (assembly GCA_004026705.1). NCBI lineage: Eukaryota > Metazoa > Chordata > Mammalia > Afrosoricida > Tenrecidae > Nesogale > Nesogale talazaci. The sequence goes on along the minus strand of PVJH01002098.1, from coordinate 16,958 downwards.
TGCATGTCAGATATTTACATTACCATTCATAAGAGTACAATTACAGCTATGAAGAAGCAATGAAAAGGATTTTATGGTTGGGGGACACCACAACATGCGGAACTGTTTTGAAGTGTCTTGGCATTCAGATGGTTGAGAACCACTGTTATAAAGTGTAAAAGAGCACTATTTATGTTCACACTATTGGAATATCACTGAACAAATTAAGTCAGTCACCAACCTCGGAGCAAACTGCAGTTTTGTCGATCAAAGTAGAACAAAGTTATTGATTTTGTATTGCTTGTAGATGTATGTACATCAACCATGATTTAATCAGAAACATCGTCATTAAAATATATATGAACACAGATTTTTTAATTTATTTTTTCTTTTTTATATAAATCATTTTATTGGGGGCTCACACAATTCCTATCATGATCAAAACACCCTGACTCTAACCATAGATAGATTTTAAAAGGTAGATGAAAATACATTATACAAGGCTTACCATTTTTGCATATCTATGATTGTTTAGAAAAATGTGCCCAAACATATCTAATCAGTTGATTTATCAGTGATATGCTTATGTCCTTAGAATGAAGGTTATACAAAAATAGGTTTCTTTTTTAATATTTCTGTCTAATGGTAATATTTTTGGTTTTGTAGGAATGCTTTTTTGTTCAATCTATCATTTGACCACCAACACTTGACGAGTGTGTTAAACTGTCTTTGTTTCTTCATATTTAAGTAATGCTAAATCTTCAAGTCCACATGGTGGGGGACAAGAAAAACAAAATAAATGTACAGAGAAGATTGGAACATAAAACAAAAAGGACAGTCCATAAGCACAGACTGAAACCTGTGTTATATATTGTGTTTTTTCCTATTGGTAGAATTGGTATTTTGTAGATGCTAGGGTACTACTTCTTGGTGATAAACATGCAAAACAGACATACGCATTGTGTAAGTCCAGGTATCCTAGAGAAACAAATTCATAAACACATACATGGATATAAGGGAAAGGTTTATATACAAGAGGAATGGAACATTGGGAAAGCATTCCAACCCAGTCCCGTTCAAGGTCATAAGTCCAATATTAGCCCATAGGTCTGAAACAAGTCTATAAAATCTCCTTCTGACTCATGAAGCACGCGCAATGACACCAGGAAAATCATAGGCCAGTGAGTGTAGAGTTGTGTGTGTACAGCGGCAGTGAGAGCATCCCAGTGCTGGCAGAGGTCACCCCATGGATCCTTATTGCCAAGGCTCAGGGTCCATCAGCAGCATCTATTGGAAGTAGAAGCATCTCATCACTGACAAGGGTATCTCTGTGGCTTTTCTGGCTTCAGAAGCCTAGTTCCATCAGGATAAGCTTGTGTGGCTTCTCCTCCAGCTCCTCCAGTTCCTAGGTCTCAGGGTCTATGCTGCCATCTTGTCAGTTTCTCACCTCCACAAGGGAAATACCAAAAGATATCCCAGAACTCTCAGAGAAAGCCATGCCCATACAGAAGACTCATTGGCTATCTTCAGATTGACAAGATAGAATCCACCCCTATACTCCCAATCATGACATTGACATGAGTACATGACTGCCACACACATAGTTATCCCAGGTATCAGAAAATTTGGAGGAGAATTGGGGAGAATGTGGAGGATTTGTAAACTTGCTGCTATTTCAAGTTATGGAGACAAATCAACAGATCAACTGTCAAGTTTATAACTCACTTCTGTCCTTCAACTCTCTCCCCAATTTCCCTCCTCTGATCCTACTAGAATCATATAGAAAGGAATTCTGAAATTTTACTCCAGATTACAGTATAAACCAGCATGGCACTCAAGACCTGTGATGGGAGTCAGAGCCTTCAAATCATGGAAAACAAAACTAGATTTCTAGAGTAAACATAATAATGCTGATTCAATGACTACACATTACAGACCTTTATAGTATCCAAACCAAATCTAGTGTTGTGTCATTTTTTATGACACCCCCCCACTGAGGAAATGATATTTTAGCCAGATTTGATGTATAAAAAGGAGAATCCAAAGATGGATTTCTATGAAGCAGAAATAGCCATGCTTCTACCTTCCAACATTTTTAAAACCTTGATATGTACTATACCTCACACAGCACTCAACTTTTCAGTTAGGTTTGACCATCTGTTTTCAATACCCACACAAAATTCGCAGATAATGTTCAGGGTTATGGACATTTATTAGGGGATGTTTTAGTGTAGGTTCCATGGGCTTCCAAAAGAACAAACAGATCTGAGTGGAAGAAGTTTCAGTTCATGTATTTTGTACATGTTATTAGGAAAAACCAATCCCTGGTGAAAGATATCATGCTTGTTAAAGTGATGTGAAAGCAAAAAAAAAAGATGAAGGACCTAGATAAAATAGATTGATACAGTAGCTACATCAATGAGTTAAAAGTTAAGAACAACTATTAGCATAGTACTGTACTGGGCTATGTGTCTGTCTGCTGGAGATCGGTTGACTATGGGTCAGAGCTGACTTGCTAGCACCTAACAGCCACAAATTCTCTAAAGAAGCAAAACAAGGGAAACACACACACACACCACAAAAACACACACCATACCCCATTGCTAGCGAGTTGATTCCAACAGTAGTGACCCTATGAATGATTTCCAAGGTTCTAGATATGTATATTTAGAACAAACAGCCTCATCCTTCCCCTGAGTGGCACTTGGTAGGTTTAATAACTAACCTTTCAATTACCAGCCAAACCTTACCTGGTTGTGCCACCAAATCCCATTATGTATACCCATATATTGAGAAGCTTATATCAAGAAAATGTCTCATACATTTACAAGAGCAGGAAAGTCCAAGTCCTTGGACTAGATGCTCAGATGAAGACATATCCTGACTCAAGTAGCTGCAGGGGCTGATGAATCTAAGATTGGTCGGAAGACAAGGGACTTGTGAGTGCAGAGATGAAGAAAAACTCAAGGTTGGAAGATGAGATGACAGATATCTGACAACTCCAAGAATCATCAGACAGCAGAGTGACCATTGGCTCAAGTCCAGGAAAGAGGTGGTCTATGAGCCAAATGCAGAATTCCCAACAAGAAAATGCAAGTATGCTTTTCCACCAGGTCCACTCATCTTGGAAACATGACGTACTCTTGAGCAGATCTTATGAAAAATAACTAGGTCTTATCTGTCAACTAAGAATCTTGGCCCTATCAAATTGATACAAATCATAAATTATCACAGAAAGATTATCAAGTTGTAAGTCAGAACCCTCAAACATTGGAGTACAGTTCTTTTGTCCAAGTGGCCATTTTTAGTCTTGTTGGCACACCCTACTACTCTGAATGTGTGGTCTTTGGATCTCTGTCCTTTCAAGGCGAGAGTTGTCAAGCTTCTTTAGGCCTAAGAAACGCAAAAAGAGAATCAGACTCAGTAAACAGGCCATATTCAAAATACTTCATTTTAAAGTCCCATGAATTGGGAAACTCCTTCCTCTGTTTCATGCTAACACAACTGCTTTGGTTTCTCTGTGCAGCAATTCCAGATACACTCCATTTTCAAGGCTCTTCCTTCTTAGTTGTGAAATTCTGTTGCTGATCTGACATGAATCACTTTCTATCCAGCAAACTGGCCAAATAATTTTTTGCATGAGTCATCCCATCATATTAGCCCTATCTATCCCTTTTTCACATTCCAAAATGAGTCAATTGATGAAATTCCCTTCAGAGACTCTGGATCCAAGAGCCACATCATATAGCTTCACTGCAGGAAACCTGCAGGCATAATAGAACTGTGGAATAGAGTCTCCAAAGTTGTAAATTCTTATGAAAGCAGACTGCCACATCGGTATCAGGTGAGTTCTTAAAGACTGAGTTTTGGGTCAACAGGAAAATGCTTAACCAACTAGAATCTTGAGCCTATTATAGAGTTTTCAATATCATTAAGATATACAAAAACTTGAGAGACAAACCCAAACTAATTCTTGATGAATATACTATTACATAATCTAAAATTCATTCGGTGAACTCCATGGGCACACATCTATATTTCTTTGCTGCAATAAATATTGTATATTGATATACTGAAAAGTTTCTTACTCCCCATTCTTCTTACCAACCCTGCTTCAGCCCATGTTATGTTTGGGGATCATCATGTTGTGAAGTTCTTCAGCATGAAACCCAAATCATAGTCTATCAGGTTGAAACTTAAAGAATTAGATACAGAATAACACTATGATGATTTTCCTCAAATCTGGACACTCTGGTTAAGTGAGACAAAAGGTAATATTTCACCACATGGTGTGCTTTCTGAGTTCCTGGAAGAAAACCTGCAGTGTCTTTAGTGGGAGATTTCTTTGTAGCCTCTGCAAGCAATCATTTGGGCATCAGTGCATGCATAGGTCCAGAATAAAACCTAAGCACTTCTATTAGATAAAAGACCTAAAATGATTATGAAAAATGTTCTTTTTCTTCCAAAGTGTTCTAAATCAAACACTCAGTAGTACAATGTGTTTTAGGTTAATTAGTTTAATTCAGTTTTAATTAAGTTGATGTTTCCATGCCAACAAATGGTTTTTAAATTGCTGAAATCTTCGTGCCTCAGAATATGACTAAAATTAATTACTTAAGAGCATTTGACTAGATTTTTGGAACCATATAGTTAGTGCAATTTTAGCATCACTGTGGTAGGCACTTTAATATTGGAAATAAATCATAATAAAAATTTTGCAAAAGCAACTGTACCACAAAAGTTTGGTGTTCCTGTTCAGAATTCTGTGCATCTATTTTATAAACTCACCTCCTTGGAATATGTATTTTCTTATACATAATTTTAATACTATCTACAGGCACACAAACCTAAGCAGACACATACCAAACACCTAAGTAGACAAACACCAGCTATATGTCTGCTCCAAACGATCTTCATTTTTTCTGGCAATATTACCCTGTGTCCAAATGGAAGATTAAATTCAACAGGAGAACAATTGGCTGTGATTTAATTTACTAATTTCAAATCTCTCACCAGTTTCCTTAGAAAAGGAGAATAAAAAAAAGCATCACAATTGGAAATGAGGACAAAAAACGTCTCATCAGTTCCTGAATATAGAGATATACCAGTTGAGGAAATTTTAATGTATCTTGAAGGATTTCATTTTGGTGTTCATTTTAGCTTTATTTGAAGGAGCTCTTTTTTAAAAGCTCTTTTTAAAATGAGGCTACACAGATGAATAAAATCTAGCCTACACCTATAAATATAAAATAATAATAATGGGAATTTATTACCTGGGCACTAGAGAAGAGAAAACTATGTGAGGATGCTAAATAACTAAGGCAATTATAACTGTGTGCTACAGGTATCATCTCCACGTGTAGGGAAGAAAAGGAGAGGTTGTGACAATCAGAAAGCTGAAGCCCTGATGGAGGGGAAACTCTCACTTTTTTGCTGCTGGCACTTCTAAGATGCATCCTGCTGCTGGGTCTGGGTCTGCTTACAGAGGTGCTTGTAGGCTGGGATCACTGGACCTGACTTCCTGATGTACTGCTGCGGGGGTGAAGTCTGGCTGTGCCAGGAGACACTGTCAGGGGCAGGATGATCAGACAAGTGAAAGAGGACACTTATTTCTTTGAACTGTTAAAAGCTGCTCTATGGTTCATATTGGCCAAATGTAATGAGGTTCCACAGCAAAGAGCACCATCAGTTAGAAGAGTGCCAGCCTGAGCAGCATGGAGTGAAGGCTACTTTAATTACCTGGTGAATTGGGGATTGTAAGTCAATAGGAAACTTGTCTGCATATTGCAGTTATGAGTTAGTTTTTCAAGTTAGCTATGTTGTTAATTTCCTTCTTGAATTAACTATTTTTGTATTCCACTTAGAGTTGCTGCACAAACTTCATTTCTTCTTAAACCACTTTTCATTGAAGTCCCAGTCTTTCCAGTGGGTCACTTCTGCACTTCATTGCTAGCTGTATGTTAAGTGTTCCTGTCCTGGACATATTGCCCACAGAAAATTCTTAAACACAAAAATAGCACCATTATTTCATTACTTTATCAGTTTAAATAATAAAATGGGCACAAGGGATGTGTAACAAAAAAAATCATGAACTTTAAACTAATCAAAAACAAGTAATGAGAAACTGAAGATTATTGAATGCACACTATGAGTGAGAAAATGGCAGACTTCCTTGCTCTTTTACTGAATATATTACTATTAATCAACTGATTGGTCATAATTTTAGAGAGGGAATAATAATACATGCATTGTCTTTTTTAGCTAGTATAAGAGTTGGAAAATATGCTATATAAGTGTTAAGTAATGCTGAAATCCAATCAAAATGATAGGTGCATGAAAGACTATCTTGAAGGTGTAGGAAAATAATTGCATGATTCCTACTGGTAATATCTCTGAAACATTTGACATCAAGTTACTTTCCTGGAAAAAAAGTAGTTCAATCACACAGCACATCCTCAAATTTTGTGTATTGGCTCTTTTGACTTTAAATTTGAGGTGTAGATTTAAGACTATATCTTCTTCACAATGATCTTGATCTGTAGTCAGTTTTTCCAACCTGATGTTCACTGCTGTCTATATTCACTAGCTAATTCTTCCAAGGTGGACAGCCTGTTCCTTCTACATGTCTAGTACAAAACCATATCGACTCAAGATGAATCTCAGTTTCCATTCACATGATGATTGTCTATTAATTGAGGGCTTGCCTAGAAATGGTAAAGTGTATTTTTTGCAGAGTTCAAAGCACATTGGCTTAGCACTCAGTCTCTAACCAAAGGTCAGTCATTTGCACCCAGCAGCCACTCCTGAAGAGAATATGAAGCAGTCTGTTTACATAAAGATTAATCTCAGAAACCTATGGAGCGTGTCTAACTTCTATATATCAACAGAGAGCAATCAACTTTATGAAAATAAGTTTGGCAATTTAGTCAACTTTAAGCATACTTTGAGAATCTCATAACTTGCTCTGCCATTTTCACAAGAATAAATATTCAAGCAACATTTGCATTATTAACATGGATTTTTTCCTTCTTTTATTTCAAGATGAGGTGATAGGGGTTGAATGGTAAAGAATAAATATTAATCGAAGAACAGTTATGTAATAATAGTAGCTTAATAATAGAAACTTACATCATAATTTCTACTTAAGCAAATATACATGGAAACTTCCAGAATTGAAAACTTTAAAATCTTGAGAATACTACTCAGGAAACTTAGTCAGAAATGTATAGTTGTTTGTATATAAAATATATGTTTCATTATAACACCCCCACAAAAATCATCCTTGTTATTTTCTATGCCATATCATTAATAACAGCTTAATTTGTAGAATGATTGATTATTAAAATAGAGAACAAATGGAGAGTTCTAAATTTGAGGAGGGAATACTGCTGCTGCCCTGCAACTTTTGGGCCCCTAATTAGAACAAACCACAAGAAGGCACATACTATGGGTCACCCGAAAAGCATACACATAAGAAAAGATAAGATTAATATGCTTATTTAAGAGACTCCTCCATCTGCAGAAGACCTGAATATTAATAAGCCTTCTGCCTTTTTCTCTTCAGAGGGATACACTTGCTTGCATAGTTCATTCCTCTAGAAATATAACTTATGACCTGGTTGGTGAGACCTCTAAAGAGTCAGGGCCATAGTTCTCAATGGAAGCATGTTGCTTCAAAAGAAACCTCAAAATAGGACAGGGGATATTTGAGAGTGGCTCATGAATAACCACTTTAGGAATAAGCTGACACAAGCCTGCAAGAAAATGCAGAGTCCAAAATAACGTCAAATCAGCATTATACTAAGCCAAAGCACTGGAGTGAAATGAGAATAAATAACAATGTACTTGGAACAGAATGACCTTAGGGGATTAGAGTTTAGTGAATTGTGCCAGATCTAAAAGGCATTTTAATATAATGAATTATGAAATTTAAATAACAATATAAGCATATGCAAAAATGCTTCATATAAAGAGTCTTATGCATTTCTCTCTATTTTTTTCAAAAATCAGATAAAATTGGACTGTAACAGTTAACACATTATCATAAAAAGACAACCCATGGTAATATCTATTTATGGTAAATAAATACATTTCTGTGTAAAAGAATTAATACACATTATTTTTATTTGATTAAAGACATTTTCCCGTTTCTGTAGAATTCACACAAAAAAGGTCTAAAAAGAACAAGAACAGACATTTCATATATCTGGTAACTATTCTAAGAAGATGCTTGGATATTAGAATATTGCCTTGTCATCATAAGGCATCTTCAGATTGGCTCTAATTCACGGTGACACTATGCTCAACTCACAGACACTTGCGCCATCCTGGGGCCGCCTCACCACCATTTTGTTTGAGCACCTCATTGCAGTCACTGTCAGTTCATTTGGTTGAGGATCTTTTTTTTTCTGTTTCCTTTTTTCGGCATCACTGCCCTGGTGAGAGTAGGAAACCCAGCCTTTCTCGTGGAGAGCTGCTGCTGGATTTAATCCATCAACCTTGTGGGCCACAGTCCCGCACACAACCACTGTGCCACCAGGGCTCAGCGAGGATCTTTTTCATTCTTTCTGTTTCACCAAGCAAATTGTTCTCCAGGACATGAACATCTATGCAACATACATAAGAAAATGTCCACTAATTCTACTGCTTAGGTGTACTTTTGCTGTATTTCTTTTAAAAAGTGTATTCCTGCTTCTGGCACTACATTCCATAATCTTGGCCAACACCATCCTTTTTGATATTCCTGAAATGTGCTGAACAAGACCTCTTCAAAATGTTGAACAGTAAGAGTGTTACTTTGTGGACTGAGATGCCCCTGACCTAAGCCATGGCATTTTTCATCTCCCCATATGGATATGAAAGCTGTACATCGAATAGAGAAAACCGAAGAAGGTTCAATATATTTGAATTTGGGGGCTGAGGAAGCATATTGGAATTACCATGGACTGCCAAAAGGACAAAAAACTCTGTCTTAGAAGAAGTACAATTCAAATACTCCTGAGAGGTGAGGTTGGTTAGATTTCTGTCTCATGGATGTTGGACATGTTATCAGGAGCACATAGTCCCTACAGAAGGACATTATGCTTGGTAAAGTGGAGGGAGAGCAAAAAAAAAAAAAAAAAAAAGATGAACAAGGTGGCTACAAGCACAGGCTCAAACATGAATAATGGAGGATGAGCATTGAGGATGGAACAGGACCAAGCAGTGTTTCATTCTGTGGCATGTAAGGTCACTGTGAATCACAACTGGCTTGATGGCACCTAAAATAGTAACATTTATAGCCCGGTTTTTACATGCATATGATGTCATAGAAAACACCATGACATAGGTTGAGTACACCTTAGCCTACAAGGGGCATCTCTGCTTTATAACACTGTAAAGAGGTTTTACATGGAGACTCTATTTCCATGAGCACTCATCAACTCCAAGCCACTGAGTTCATTTGTTTGATTTTTAAGAGATTTGGTGCCACAAATTTGCCCAAGGCAATGCATACTTTGATTTTTTCCCAATAATTTCGTGTCCACCAATTCTGTATCCAAATGAAATGAAACATTTGACACCAGTAGTTTCTCTGTTTATCACGATACCATTTATTAGTCATTTTGAGAGTTTTTGTTTCATTTATTTGAGTTGCAATCCATGCTGAAGCCTGTAATCTTTTTTTTCTTTTTTGTTTGTTTTTTTTTTTTTTGGTGGAGGGGGATCATCACTGCCCTCTCATGGCAGTGGGAGCTACCCAGGCTTGCTGCTGGAGAGCAGCTGCTGGATTTGAACCACCAAGCCTGTGCGCTGCAGGAAGTCTATAACTTTTATCTTCAGCAATAGTGTTACAAGTACTCTTTCCTTTTATCAAGTAAAGTTGTATTATGAACATAATATATGCTATTATAGGTCTTCATGAAAACTTAATGTATTCTTCTTCATAGAGTTCAACCTCTTAGATTGTTGGCTCAGTATACAAATTGAATATGTATGGTGTGAAAATATACAATTTAAATACACACAGTCCTTGATCTTATACCATGCAGATTTTCATTACTTTTGGTAAAGTTTTTTCTGATTTATGAAGCAATGTCCACAGGATCACAAATATTCTGGGCCTCTCATTTTCCTTCATGTTCTACATAATACATGATGATTTACTCAAATGCCTTGTGCTGTCAATAAAACACAGCTAGGCATCTTTCTGATACCCTATCCTTTCATTCAGTGTATCTGAATTCACAAAGATATCCCTAGTTCCAAGACCTTTTGTACCTGGAGCTTGGCTAGAACTTAGATACAAATCAAAACTTCAAGGATACACATTCGAGGCCAATGTGATCTGCACACAGGTGCAGATTGAGATATCAGGAGATGTCCTTGAAAATGAATGCTATACTTGGGTTTGTTTGGTCTCTTTCCGTTGCTGTATAGATTATATTTTTACAGTATCAGATAACCTGACATTTTAGATAACGTTGTTTCAAGAATGTTACATTTCAAATAAAAAAAATATTCCAAGTAAATGCAATCAGTCATGTATTCCCAAATTTGAGTAAGAGTTAAAAGAAAGGATGCAAATCTGTTCTTGGCTGCATGCCTGGGTGAGCTGGTTCTTGGATTAATTCTGTGTGCTTCTCACTCCTCTGTGTTTCCATTCATTTATAACAACATCCTTTCTGAATCTTGGATTGCTGGCATTGCCCTATCAATGTAATTCTGCAATGGTATTTGAAATATTTTAAGCAATTTTTCTTAATTTTAGTAATGATATTACATAATAATTCTTGCATTCTGCTGCATCAACTGCCTTGGAAAGCTTCTAAATGTTGATTTTCTTCATTCTAGTGGCCAAGTTGTCTTCCACCTATGTTGCCAGAGAAGACTGAGCACTTTTGCCTTTGCATTCATTTGTTGAAACATCTCAACTTATATTCTTTAAATTCTTGGAATCTTAATTTTGTCCCGCGACTTCAGCATAGCTTGGTTTTCTACCTTGGACACCATCATTTCATGGACATATGATTGAATGTTGTCCAGTCCTTTTAGGCATGCTGGATTTGTGTATTCTTTCCATGTGTTTTTGATGCTTCTGATGTTGTTCACTACTGTGCCCGTAGGCCATCACCTCTCCAAAAAAATAACAATAAGTGCATAGATTTGGATTTATAGCTGGTCCGATCCCATGGGCCTCTCTCAGTGTCCCAAGCCAAAGCAAACTCTAACCCCGAGTCATTGCCTGGTTTTACTCCATGGGCTTCAGGCACTGAAGTGTGTTGCACAGTGGGAAAAAAAAAGTGAAAATATAAAAAACCTAGTTAGGATCACATATTGTCTTCTGTTATTGTCCAACAGTTGCTTAATTTTGCTTTTTTTACTTTAGGTGTCCACATATTTCATTTCAATACTTTCTTCTACACCTGTCCTTTTACCTAGGTGGCACTTTTACTTCATTATTTCCTTAATTTATTTTAGCTAATTGAATTTCAAAAGCAAATTGCAAAGAGTCTTCTAGCAACCATCATAGTCTTTTTCAGCATTAAAATGAATTTTATTGTTAATTGAATGAAAGTTTGCACATCAGTTTTTTTACTCAAAAATTCATATGCATGTTGCTTTGTGTCATTAATATCCACCTCCACAATGTAACATCACCCTTCTCACTTCTTCCAGTGGCTCTGCTCCCTTTCCTCCCTCTTTCCTAACCCTTTTGGAGATGGTCCCTGGGGAAATGATGCCTTTGTGATCCACATGGTCAATTATTTTGAAGGGTGCATACCTCGCTAGATTTATTGTTTCCTTTTAGACCTGAACTCGGTGGATAGGCACAGTGGCTGCAACAGTGTCCTCAAACATAGGCGCACTTGTGAGGATGATACAGGACAGTTTCATTCTGCTGTGCTTAAGGTCTCCATGGGTCAGAATCAACTTGATGGCACCTAATAGCAAAACGTTGTTTACTGGACCATGGAGACATGGGAATTAATTATTTTTCAGATCTAAAGTGTAGTTAAGGACCAGTCTTTGGGGATTTACCAGTGCCCATCAAACCCATAAGTGATGTCTTTTTATGTCCTCGAGTTTCATTTCATATTTTTCTCCCATTCTTCCCAGGACTTTTCATTCCAAACTCTTTGGATGCAGCTGGTAGTTGAATGCAGCTGGGTGGTTTATTCTGGTGATCATGACCTTTTGTCTTCAGGTTGTATGCTGACCTTGATGTCAAACCACAACTCATCTTTTCTTCCAACCTTACAGCTCAATACATTAAATCTTGTTTTTTTGACATGCTTTCTGCATTCAGGTGTAATAAAATGAAGGTCATTATTCAACCATATTTTTCAATGAAGGTCCTTCTTTGTTTCTAGCTTTCATATGATAATTATCACTATTTAACAGTGGATATTGATCATATGTTTGACCAATTTCATACTGCAGAAGTTCTTAAAATATTTAATTTTCCATCTTTGGCATTAGCTGTTGGCATGTCATATTGGACTTTAGGTGGGTTAACTGTTGTTGCTTCTAATCCTTTGGCTATTATCCTATCACTGCAGTATTATACTTCAGGATGAATCCTACTTTTTTTTTAAAATGCTAACACTTTGTTCCTCTTAAACTAGTTATTCCCAATATTGTAGACCATATGATTGTCCAATTCAACATAGCTAATACTGTCCCTCATCAATTCAATAATTCTTAGGATGTTTTTGCGAGGTGTTGGTCATTCAGTTGGTTTGTACAACAGACTCACGCACAGCTTGGTTTGGCATCTGTCTCACTATCGTCATGTTTGAGGCCATGGTTACAGCCACTGTGTCAATCCATCTTTGCTGTTGTACTCTAATTAGCATGATGCCTTTTTCCAGACACCTGTACCTCCAGACAACATATCCAAAGAACACAAGAAAGTGGCCCATCATGCCTGTCTCTAAGGAGCATGCTGGCTGTACTTCTTCCAATACAATGTTTGGTCTTTTGGCAGTCTAGAGTACTTTCCATATTCTTTCCCAGAACCATCATCGAAATGTAGCATGCTTCTCCAGTCTTCTTGGTTTAATGTTAATTTTCACATGTAAATAAAACATTTAAAAGAGTTGGGTTAGTTGCACTCTATCTTCAATGAGGCCATTTGAATTTTCACAGCTTTCACTTTTTCTAGATTCCTTGATTTTCACTCATGCTTTCCATGTTCCAATTGTGAATGGTTGTTTTAAGCTGATATTTTTTCTCCATTTTGGATTGTACCCTATTATCAAATGTTATGGAAATTTTCTCCAGTCATTACATTAAAGTTGGCTTTAAGACACCCAGTAATATTTTGTGTACCTTCCATTCTGGTGAGCTTATTGTCTAAGTATATCAGATAATATTTTGTTTGCTATTTTCCATAAGATTTGCTCTAGGTGCTAACCACTCAAAATTAGGGGCATGAGCTAAATAATATTTTAAAATTTTTTCTAGTATTTGTTTCTGAACAATTTTAGCAAGTGAATTCAGAAACTATTCTTTTGAGATATTAACCTAACAGATTTTAGATTGCATCCTATAAATTAATTGCATACTTGTACAAACTTTTTGAACAATGCACATAGTCCTGGTATATTTTCCGAAACAGAGAGTTGAACTTTTGAAACTCACGAATTAAAGCAAATAAAAATCTAAACTTTACTGCTCTTGCTGTAACTTTATTTTTCCTAGGGGTTTACACTTGCAATTGTTCATAATATTTGAATTATTTTCCACTCATTTTATTGTTATTGGATTAATCAAAGCACTAGGTTAGCTTTCAATGTTCAAGAATAGAAATCAGAATTTACTTACACAAAAATAGATACATATATATACATATATACACTTTAGTGAGGTGTTTTCACTTTAGTGAGGTGTAAGAGACTTTCAACATAATACATTAGTCTGTTTGGCTGACTAAATAATGGAGAAATAGTTAATGTACCCACAATTTCACACATATACACACATTTTAAATATACCGGAGCTGCATGCACACATTTTCACTACTCAGTACCCAATTGGATGACTTTATGTTGGAATGAGACAGCTGTTCATTCAATATTAAAATTAGTTGTTGTTTTTATAACAGTCCCTCCTTGAATGCTATGGGTTGTGCAGGCTTACTTTTTGTGTGTGTGTATGTGTGTGTGCTTTTTTTTGTGGGCATCACTGCCTCTGGTGGTCGTGGGCACTACCCAGTGCTGCTCCTGAGATCCACCGCTGGATTTGAACCGCCAAGCCCGTGGGCCCTGGGCCGCAGTCCTGCACTCAACCACTTAAACACCACCGGGGCTCAGCCCCTTACTTGGGTTTTAAAGTAATCTATATCCTCATGATAAACTGTATGACAGTATTATATATATTTAAATATCATAATTCAGCTGAAACATGATAGTGGAATTTTGCTTTATTTCACATAAAATATACTTGTTAGAATGATATCTCACGGAGTCATGGCAATGGCTGGCCATATTTATTGGTGCTTTTCTGGAATCTTATGAATTCAAGATACAATTTTAAAAACAGAATTGGAAGACTCCTGATGGTTTTCATACCTAAGAGGCAGAAAGCAAACATATAGAACTCTCCTTATGATTTCCAAGACTAAAAGTAGAGAGAGTCGTCTGTCTTCTGCACAGTAAGTACAAGTAGATATGAACCTCTGACCTTGTGGTTACCAGCAAAATGCATAATCCACTATGTAACCTGAACTCCCCTTCTTTAATTAGATTTTTTGGCTATTGTTTGCCTGGTAGCTGATTATGGACAGTATGAGAATAAAATAAAATGAAATACTTTATGCTCTTATATGTCATCCATTTTGCTTCTGTTAATCTTTCACCTTTTGTTAGCTTGTGACCCAAATTACCCTCTTTTCAATTTCTATGATGAAAGAAACCCAGAGAACCTGGACTCCTGAAGTTTCTCGGGAATCACAAAAGGTTATAAATACTGCTCTTGACTCAGGTTACTATAATTCAAGTCTTATTTTCAAAAGGGAACATCAACTTCAGAAAACTCTCTGGCTTTATGAAGTTTTGTAATAAAGTCAAGCATATAATATGCTATTAATTTCCTCTTCTGGAAATTAAAGCATATACCCCCCAAGAAAACACATGAGAAAAACCACTAGGCCACCAGGGCTCCTCCTCAGAAACAAAGGGATGGATCAACCCATTGTGGTATCTCGGTAATATTCTACATGAATTTCTTAAAGGACAGAAAAGCATTTGATAGTAATATTTATGGAACCAGATCGTTGGAGCTATCTATTGGGGAACAACTGGGTGGGTCCAAATCATGAGACTTGAAGGTAAGAGTTAGACACAAATTAATGATCTATGTAACAACAACCTGGATGCACTTCAGAATAGTGTGTTTGCTGAAAAAAATGACTTAAATACAGTGTGTATGATTATGACTATAGGGAATCTAATATCAGAAAAATTAAAATATGGTACTAGGTATCAAACATGCATGTTTGTTTCCAGAAAAGGGTATTAAGAAATCTAGGGTAATGATGTGAACATTTTATATTGTACCTTAAACTGTATATATTAGAACTATATATATATTACTTACATGGATATGTATATTTGTAGAACACTTAAAATATATCATTAACAGAAGTACAATTTACTCTATTAAAATTAGAGATTATACAAGTTTAAGATTCTACCTCCAGATATGTTGACTATGCCATGGTAAGCTTATTAATCATTCCTGGTTTGGATAACTTCATCTCTAAAACAGGAGATAGCAGTATCTCTTCACAGAGTTAAGTAAATAACTTAGTAGGTTTAAAGCACTTAGAACACAGCCTACCACACAAGCCTTAAAAACACAATCATAATTTGGAAGCATAATTCTACAAATAAATAATTTAAATGCATTAACTTTTTATATCTATAGTAGAGCTATTCCAAATTAATACATTTAGGACATTTGAAATGGTTCCTGACAAATCAATAGGGTTCATTAAATGTTTCATGTCATCCATTTTGCAATTGTTAACACTTTAATCTACTCTAGTACATTTCATTGGGCTCAAACATAAAAAGAATTGTTAGGCTATCACAGGGCCATTCAATGTTTCATTCTGTTCTACTCTGACACTACCAACAATCTATCATTGCATGCATTACCCAATATATCCATATTCTACATTATGTATAAGTAGCATTAAAGCATGTTCTGTTTTCCGGTAATATCAGACTCTTGTAGTTCATGTTTCTCTAGCCAGCAAAACCTTTCCTATCATTCCTTACTCATATACGAAGATGTTTTCAAATACCAAGCTATCAGTGATGTCTTCAGTGAAGGGGATGTCTTCAGTGAAGTCTAGAGTCAAACACAGATTAATTGGTGGGGAGACCCTGATGTTCATGCTCACATTCATACTCCCTCTCTTGATGTTTTCAAGAGAAGGGCTGAATTAGTAATTTTGGACTTCCCTAGAGGTATAATGTCCCATTTCACCAAATAATTCCCCTCCTTATCCATTGAAAGGTACTGATATATAACTAACATTTGTAACCCATTCTTTTTACCAGCATTTGTTTCAACCTGTGGCAAAAAATTGCAGGACTCTATGGAAGTTATTCATATGTAAGACTGTAGGACATTGTGATAAAAATTAAATTATCAAGCTTTGATAATCCCACATCAGAATCCCAGTTACTCAGATGAGGAAACATTTAGATCAAATCAAGTCACCATGATCAGCACAAGAAAACCCCAAAATCAGAAAGAAGGATCATTCGTTCAAGATGATCCAGATAGTGATCCTCTGGGGCTTTGGCTCTGGCCTTCACCACCCTTGAGTTGATTCTGACAACATGCAGCAAGCCTGCCTAGGGAAGACTAGAAATGCCCCTTGTACTTCTGAGACTGGAAATCATGAAAGGAGTAGAACGTCTCACCATTCTCCCCAGGAAAACACGTGATAGGATGTTGTTGTTGTTGTTGTTGTTGTTGTT